>OY748289.1:14740674-14878306 GCA_963556515.1 Nudaria mundana | reverse complement strand
TTATCGGAGTACTGCCCGTACATCGCATTGCCTGAGTACAATGTCAGGCATAGTGTGGCCACAGTTGGCCATGGCGGGGGGCTGCAGGCCACGGTCGTCGACCCGGGAATTAGCCGCAAAGAGGTCTGCGAGCATATCCGCTTTCTCTTGGGCTTTGTGAGCCAGTGTTCCATCTGGGTAACGCAGCGGTGGCAGCGAGGGCTGACAAAAGTTAGATTGCACGGCTTTGGCCAGTTGCCAGTATCCACGGCTGCCCGTGGGAGTGGAAGTGAGCTCCTGACCAAGCTGCGCGACGCGCTGAGCTCTCTTAAAGGCCCTCTTGCTGGATTTTGTGGCTCGGTTGTACGCCGCTTTGAGGTGGCCCACGTTTGGGTCGCGCACAGCCCGAGCCCTGATCCAGGCGCGATATGCCGATGGTTTTTGTCGAACAGCTTTGGCACAATCTCGCCCAAACCAGGGACGGGTTCTGCGGATACTGGCGACATCAGTGAAAGGTATGTAATATTCCATCCCTAAACTGATCTCGTCAGCAATCGCAGAAGCTCTATCCGAAGGAGCCTTTCTTACAAAGCAGCGCTGGCTCCAGAGGACGGACGCATAATAATCGCGTAGACCGTCCCAATCCGCTGACGAGTAGTGCCATAGACGTCGTGCCATTTGTACAGCACGTGCAGGAGGTGATTTGGAGGGGTTCTCAAGGCAGCGCAACCGGGCGGCGGCAGCAAACATCCGCCCTAACGAACACGCACACCCCGGCTTTATGACTGCCTCGGTGGCTCAGTGGTATGAGTATACGACTGCCGCCCCTGAGGTCCCAGGTTCGATTCCGGGTCGAATCGAACCTGGAACCGGAATTATTTGTGTGATCCACAAATGTTTGTTTCGGAGTTTGGGTATTTTCTATGTATAATATGTATGTATTTAGAAATATATAAGTATGTTTATCAGTTATCTAGATCCCATAACACAAGCTTATATTAGCTTAATTTGAGCTAGATGACGTTGTGTGAAAATGTCCAAAAATATTTATTTTATTTATTTATTTATTTTATCTCGAAATTGTTCCTCGATGACATAACCGGGGTAACACAGGTAAGACGTATCGTCAGGGCGGCGTATTTGTGTCTCCGTGAGGAACATCACAGCGGGCCGTGCCGTCTCAAGGTGATGGTGGACGGCATCGAGGTTCCCATGGAGTCCACGGATGTTTGTGAACTCCACCTCGAAAAGTGAAGTTGTGGGGTTTCCTGGGGCCCCTCTGTAACGTTTATGTTTTTTATGTTGCACTGCCATTGTAGATGTGATTTAAAGAAGAAGCGTGAAGACAGTTGGTGCAGCAGTAAGTGACAAAGCGCAGGGGCTAGCTTCGTCTAGAACCGTGTGGTTAGGACGGAGCCGACCCGCCGGACGGAAGGGCTCCCAAACCCCCCTGATGCAAGGCCGCCGCTACCCCACACCGGTTACCACCCGGAGCGGCGATCAGAATTATGCGCAACATGTGGGGCAGCTTCCTGGGGTGGTTGGTCCCAGGTGGGCCCCATGACTGTGTTGCGGGCGGCCGCGGCAACGCCGTTGCTAAGGGTCTCCCTGGCCGGCGAATCGACCCACACCACTCACACTAGACTCCGCTTCACCCCCACTGGTCCCATGCCTGCTGCACCATACATCGCCCCGGGCGCGGCGGTGCAGCTGCTGAAACCCTAACGCAACCTAGCCTGGGCTGGGTTACTTGGGGCGCTTTAGCACAGCTGCACGGTGGTACCCCCCGGACCAACACTGTTGTACCACCTGGTACCCACGTAGGGGCCGAAGCCACTCCATAGGTACCGTAAATTAACGAGCCTCGTCCGTTGATCAGCAGGTGCGCCACTAGCAGGTGAGGTCGCTGGGGCCCTAAAGATGTTGGTAGAGCCCCTTTGCACCCAAAAGCTAGAAAAGAAATCGTCATTACTCACTACAAGGTTTATTTTTTCCACGCATTTCTCTACCGGATCACACCTCCGACTTCATTTAGTGTTTTAAAGCGATATTTTCTTACTTTACTTCTAATTTTTTTTTCTTTTTGTCTTTTATTTTTACTCTCTCCGTTTACTTCTAGCCTGTTGAGTAGCCTTATAAAGTGGGAAATGACGCTACTCCATTACCTTTTAAGCTTTCGCGTTTCATAATCTATGTTATGTACCTGTTTATTATTCTACGGGAACTAACACGAAACATGCGGTAGATACACGTACGTTTATGCCTGACGTTTCGACCAGGTTACCCCGGCCGTGGTCACTGGCTCACACCACGGCCGGTGTAACACATTCTTGTGCCTTCTCATCAGCCCTGCAATATTCCTCCCAGTATGAAAAAAAGTCCGTAGCAAAACCGTTGTATCTTCTACTTTTTTTAATTTTTTTAGTTATTGTTATATATTTTAATATGATTTCTGTAATACGAGTATAAAGAAAATATTACTGATATCTAAACGGTTCTTAATTTCAAAGGTACTTTATGTTTCTAGAAAATAAATCCTTTAAAGAAAATACGAATATATTATTATTACTGCATAAGCCTTTGACCACACCGAATCATTTTGCAATTTAATAAAATAATAGTACTTAATAGAATAGACGTAGCTTGCTGCAAAAACTAAAAGAACTACATAAAGCATATTACAGTAATATTAAACCATAAAGTGAAATGGATACATTATCTTTTATAACAAACGTCTCCTAGTAATAGGGGCTATCCGACCAGATAAACATGACACAGGTCTTGCTAATAAGAAATAACAATGAAAAAATCACAACCACTAGATTATTACTCAATATTTGCTCTAAATTACTTATATGAAAGAAATCTTAAAAAAATTAATGAACCTCTGATGGCATGTGAAGTACAGTGAATGTTGAAGCACTGAAGCCGTCATTTTTAAGGTGCACACATATCCCCTCGTTACTCGTGTAATGAATTGCTGATTATTTAATATTGTTTAACAAAGTCAGGTAAACTTAGTTGATATTTTTACCCAATAATTATACTCGACGTGATGTGATTCGATGAATGTATTTGAGTAGGTCGTTTGATTCAAAATATCATTCACTTGTGTTAGTCTATGAAGGACGAACAGATTCATTCCGTTCGTGATAGAATGGAATGAATCTATATGAATGAATGTGTTGTAGTGGGTGGGAGGTCTTAAAAATGGCATTCTGTGGGTAGAGCTCGACAGAGACAGACGTGGTAGTTACATTAGTTTGGATTTGTATCGAGAGTTATCGAAATATATATATAATACCTACTTGTGAAAACTAGGTGTTTTATTTCAATTGAATTGGGATTGTGAGTAGAACCCCAAAAATTGTACTTTTCAAACAATAAGTTTTGTCGCACTTTCGTTTTGGTATGAGAACTTTAAAAATAATACGGAAAGGCCATACGATCAAGGTCATACACATAATTCACGAATACAATTTCACTTTGCCATTTGAAGACTAAAAATTTCATGAAATCCTCATACCTTTGTTGCATATAACAATAAACATTTAAATTCGTTTAATATCCTTCTAAAACGGGATAACACAAGTCGAGTTTTTATTTTTAAGACTGGCAGAATAGTGAAAGTTAAAGTAGATTCACATGGTCCGCGCATTAACTCCGCAATGAAAATTTTAAATTACACTACGCATGCAATAATTTAGTCCATTTTTATTTTTATTCAAAGAGATTCAATTACGAGGCGCCTAATGATGTACAGCGCCTTAGGCCGCGGATAAGAAAATAACATCATGTCTTTGCCTCCGTGTAATGAGAGCGCACCACAATCCAAGAGAAAACAATTATTTAAATGATGAGAAGTTGGCATCGTTTAATGGTTTATTACTTGAACAAAGAACTCTGTGTACTATGTCAAAAGTTTAATTGAAAAGTTAAAGAATAACAATTATGTTACGAGTTACACCAAAGCAAACATAGTGGGTGGTTTATTTAAGTTTTATTCGTATTAGTCAGTACGTTCAATTTTTGTGCTTTTGTAAATGTTATAAGTGGGTAGGTAAGGTACCTATGCAATACACATATTGTAATTTTTTTTTGAATTGGATTGGGCGTCTCTACCTAAAGTGGGCCTAGTATCAGTAGTTCGGCGATTAAAAACTACCTTACTACTGAGCTTTTTTGTTCGGTATCACTGTAGGGTAACATAAAATTTGTAAATTAATAATTAATTAATATTAATTAATTAATAATTAATTAATTTAATTAATAAATAAAAAATTAATTAATAATTAATTAATAATATAATAATTAATAATTAATTAAATAATAATAATAAGTCTATTACCATAGACTCCGAAGACGTTAGTTGTGCAATGCGTACGGCCCCGAACTGGAAAAGTCCTGGGCCGGATGGATTGCACAACTTTTGGATAAAGTGGGTTCAGAGCTCGCATGAACGCTTGGCAACACAGTATCAAGAAGCCCTTGAGTCTGGTTCCTTACCCGCTTTTATGACCACTGGCATCACCTTCCTGCTCCATAAATCAGGTAGTACCACGGAACCTAAAAACTATAGACCCATCACTTGCTTACCTACCATCTACAAGCTCCTTACATCTATTCTGAGAAATAAAATAAACTCGCACATAGTATCTAATAATATCTTAGATAACGCTCAGAATGGATGTAGGGCTGGGTCTCGTAGTACTAAGGAGCTACTCCTCATTGATATGGCCATTAGCCAACAAGTCAAGCGGAGTAGGGGCGCCCTCTCTACTGCCTGGATTGACTACAAGAAGGCCTATGATTCGGTGCCTCATTCATGGCTGAGGAGGATTTTAGAGTTGTATAAAATTAATCCGACTCTTAAATCCTTCTTAGTCTCGTGTATGGGACAGTGGACCACAGTCCTTCGTCAACCAGGTAGTGGTGGGCACGCCTCTGACCCGCAAGGTTTGATAAGGATCGAGCGTGGTATATTCCAGGGCGACAGTTTGAGTCCATTGTGGTTTTGTTTAGCACTGAATCCACTTAGCACATTGCTGAAGGATTCAGGGCTAGGCTATCGGTTTCGTAGAGGGGGTGCGGTTCTATCTCACCTGATGTACATGGATGACCTCAAACTGTTCACACTGAAGCACCAAGATTTAGTGACATTATTAAAAACTACGGAAGTTTTTAGTAATGCCATTAAGATGGAGTTCGGTGTTGATAAGTGTGCGGTTATGCATGTACAACGGGGGAAGGTTGTAAATTCACCGAATTTACAACTTTCTGAGATAATAACTCTAAGATCTCTCTCCGAGACCGAAACATACAAATACGTCATTGAGTCATTGGGTATAGCGGTAGAGGATATCAAGAAATCGGTGAAAGAACGTTTTTTTGGCCGCCTGACAAAAGTTCTTAACAGTTCTTTGTCCGGTGTTAACAAAATGCGGGCTTTCAACGGTTGGGTGATACCTTTATTGTTATACTACTTTGGCATACTTACTGGACTCAAACGGAACTAGACGCCCTGGATAGGCGAGTCCGTCAACAACTGACATCGCATCGAATGTTACACCCACGATCTTCTGTCATGAGACTGTACATTCCGCGGAAGTGGGGGGGTGTAGGCTTTTTGAATGCCAAGAACCTCCACAACCGTGAAGTGTGCAGTCTGAGAGATAACGGGTGTGACATTCATTGCGATGTCGTGATGGTTGACAAGGGCCTGACACCTCTTTCCTTGGCTAACGAGAACTGGCTTAAACTAAAGATGCTAGGTACTGAAGACCGTAGGGACGTATGGAAGAGTAAGGAGCTACACGGGCGGTTCTACCGGGTCTTAGCAGGACCCGACGTAGACCTGCTCGCTTCGGTGAACTGGCTGCGTTTTGGGGACCTCTTTGGGGAAACTGAAGGTTTTGCCTGTGCAATTGCAGATGAGGTTATCAAGACGAACAACTATCGGAAATACATCATGAAGGACGGTACGGTCGACATTTGTCGAGCATGCCACCGTCCTGGTGAATCACTTCGCTATATTATTTCCGGTTGCTCGTATCTTGCTAACACCGAGTACTTGCATAGGCACAATCAAGTAGTCAGGATCATCCACCAGCAACTTGCTCTTCAATATGGCCTTATTGAGTTTGAAGTACCGTACTATAAGTACACACCAGTGCCAGTTCTTGAGAATGGTCGTGCATTGCTCTACTGGGACCGATCAATCATCACGGACAGGACTAGTGTTGCCAATAGGCCCGATAGCGTGTTGGTTGATCGGACCCAGCGTCGGGCAGTGCTCGTCGATATCGCCGTCCCGCATGACGAAAATCTCGTGGAGGCTGAGAAAGACAAACTTAGTAAATACCTTGATCTGTCCTTCGAGATAACCGCCATGTGGGACGTAGACTCGACGATCATTGACCCGGTGGTCATTTCGGAAAACGGATTAATAGCGAAGAGTCTCGATCAACATCTCAAGAGACTCTCGTTAGATTGTTGGATCAAGAGTCAGATTCAGAAGGCTGTTATCCTCGACACGTGCCGTATTGTTAGGAGGTTTCTTAGTCTGTAGCCTCCACCGCCGGTAGTTTGGGTCCTACTCCGCTACTGGTGGGTCACTATTTTTTATATTTTTAAATGTATTTGTTTTTTTTTTATAAATGTATTTAAAAATGTATAAGATAAGAATGTAAAGAAATAAACGAAATAATAATAAAAAAAAATATTAATTATTAATTAATTAATATAAATAATAATAATATAATAAATAATATAATATATACATACATACATATGGTCACGCCTCTTTCCCATTGGGGTAGGCAGAGACTATGGAATTCCACTTGCTACGGTCCTGGCATACTTCTTTCGCTTCTTCCACTTTCATAACTATCTTCATGCACGCTCTCCGGTTCTGGGTGCTCTTGACCTGACCTTTGTTCAAAACATCTCCGATTTGGTCGAAGTACGTTCGCCTAGGTCGACCCTTACCTGCCTGTCCATTCACGCCCGCCTTATGTATCTGTTTCGTCAATCTTCTTTCATCCATCCTTTCTACGTGCCCGAACCATCTAAGCATCCCTTTTTCTATCTTACTCACTACATCTTCTGATACACCGCAAAGTTCTCGTATCTCGCTGTTCCTCACTTTCTCAACCAATGTCACTCCAGTCATACTTCTCAAACTTCTCATTTCCACTGCATTTATTTTACTTTCATGCTTCTTCTGCCAAACCCAACATTCACTTCCATACATAAGTGTAGGGACCAGCACTCCTCTATGAACAGCCAGCCTAGCCCTCCGGGAAATCTTCTGACTGTTCATAAAGTTATGCAGAGCCCCATTCACTTGATTCCCTGCCACAACCCTTCTTTCAATGTCGTCGTCACATCTTCCATCCCTTGTAAACTTGGACCCTAAATACACAAACTCTTTCACTTGCTCCACTCTTTCTCCTTCAATAACAATCGCACAGTTCGACATGCTTTCGTCTCGTTCAAATACCATTACTTTCGTCTTACTTGCGTTCACTTTCATTTCCTTCCTTTTCAAAGACTCATTCATAATATTAACCATCACCTGCAACTCCTCCGCCGATGACGCAAGTATTACCTGGTCATCAGCATATAAGAGGCACTTGATAGTCAATTCATCCATTCTTAAACCACACACACTCGCTTTCAGATCTTTCAGACAGTTATCCATGTATAGGTTAAACAGCATTGGTGACGCTACACAGCCCTGCCTGACGCCTCGTTCGATACCGAACCAGTCCGTGTATGTCCCGTTTATGCGGACACAAGCACTGGAACCCTCATAAAGTGATTGCAGTGCTCGTATCAGATTGCTGCTTACTCCATACATGGACAGCGCTGACCACAATTCGCTCCTCACCACTCTATCATAGGCCTTCTCTAAGTCTACAAAAGCGCAGTAGACCTTTTGTCTTTTTGCCAGGAACTTTTCGGCAATGCTGCGCAAAGAGAAGACCTGATCCATGCATCCTCTTCCTTTCCTAAATCCAGCTTGCACATCCCACAATTTGTCATCAGTGTCATTCGTCAATCTAGTAATCAGAACCCTTGCATATAACTTGCCGACGACGCTGAGCAGACTTATCCCGCGGTAGTTTTTGCAGTCTCGCTGTGACCCTTTCCCTTTGTACAGCGGCACAATGACGGCTTTGCACCAGTCTTCTGGTACACTACCGCTTCTCCAACAAAGGTTAAAAAGGCGGTACAGCTGACTTGATACTACGCCTTGTCCTGCTTTCAGCATATAATATAATATAATATAATTATATATATATAATATTATTATTATAATATAATATTATTATTATTCTCTTTATTAAAATATTACACATATTGATTACATTTTTAAATACATTTATAAAAAATACATTGGAAAATATAAAAAACTAAAATAAAAATAAAAAATAATAAAATAAAATAATAATAAAACTAATAATTTAAAATTATTATTCCCTTTATTACATTTTATTACATATTTACTATATTTTTAAATAAACTTATAAAAAACACAAATATATTTAAAAATATAAAAAATAGTGACCCACCGGTATCGAGTACAGAGACCAAGCTACCGGTGGTTAGGGCTCCAGAGATAGGAACTTCCGCACAATACGGGCCGTATCCAACAGAACCGCCTTCTGCATCAAGCCCTTGACCCAGCTACCTAACGCGAGCCTCTGTAGGTGGTGGTCGAGGCTCTTGGCTATTAAACCATGAGCAGATACGACTATCGGAACAATAATCGCCGAATCCACATCCCACATGTCGACAATCTCGTGAGCTAAGTCCAAATGTTTAATTTGTTTATCTTTTTCTGCTTTCACGAGATTCTCGTCATGCGGCACAGTGATATCGACAATTATTGCAAGGCGTTTTAATCGATCTATTATCACTATATCTGGTTTGTTGGCTATAATAGTCCTATCAGTGATAATAGACCGATCCCAATACAATGTAGCATGGCCATTTTCAAGAACTGGGTCGGGCACATACCTGTAATAAGGTATCTCTAAGTCAACAAGGTTATATTTTAGAGTAAGTTGTTGGTGGATAATCCTGGCTACTTGGTTGTGTCTGTGCAAATACTCACCGTTCGCAAGACGGGAACAACCAGAGATAATATGTCTTAAAGATTCTCCGGGACGATGACATGCCCGACAGATGTCTAGCGTCCCATCTTTGACAATAAATCTCCGATAGTTATTCGTCATCATAACTTCGTCAGTGATTGCACAGATGAAACCTTCAGTTTCTCCAAAGAGATCACCGAAACGTTACCAGGATACGGAAGCTGTAAAATCAACATCGGGCCCGTGTAGAGCCCGATAAAAACGACCGTGAAGCTCTTTGCTCTTCCATATTTCCTTGCGATCAGATACACCTAGTATTACCGGTTTGCGCCAGTTCTCTTTAGCTAGAGAGAGTGGGGTCAGTCCGTTATCAATTGCCACGACATCTCGATGCAGACCCACATCCACCTGCAAGAAGTACTCTCTAAGGTTGCATATCTCACGGTTATGGAGACTCTTAGCGTTTAAAAATCCTCGACCTCGACATTTCCGTGGGATATACAACCTCATTACTGACGAACGTGGGTGGTGCATTCGATATGAAGTCAATAGACAACGTACCTTTCTATCCAGAGCTTCTAATTCGGTCTGAGTCCATCTAAGTATGCCAAAAGAGTATACTAAGACTGACATGGCCCAGCCGTTAACAGCCCGTACCTTGTTACCGCCTGACAAGAGACTTTCAATACTTTCTTCAGGCGGCCAAAGAAACGGTCCTGCAACGTCTGTTTCATGTCAGTCTCAGCAATACACAGAGTTTGGGACATACCTAGATATTTGTAGGTTTCGGTTGCGGAGAGCGACTCAAATTGTGTGAAATCCGAAAGACTGACTCCTTCAGATTCCACAATCCCGCCCTTTTTCACATGCATGACCGCACACTTATCTACCCCGAACTCCATACTGATAGCCTTACTAAAAGTTTCAGTAACTTTTAGTAAAGCCATCAATTCGGGGCCATTAGCGGCAAATTATTATTATAATATTATTATTATTATATATATATAATTAATATAAATATAATTAATATTATTAATTAATTATTAATTATTATTAATTAATATTCGTTAACAATTTATTTTACTTAATAGGCAAGCATAGTTACCCTATGGTACCGAACAAAAAAGCTCAGTAGTACGGTAGTTTTTAATCGCCGAACTACTGATACGAAAAAGTCTCATCTGTCCGATTCCGAAATAAATTACCGAACTACTGATACTAGGCCCTAAAGTGGATTATTGTGCTAACATTGTGGACTTGGTTAGACATCATTAATGTAGGTGCTATCGGCATTAATGAACTGTAAACAACTCTTAACTAGCATATGTCATTAACTATTAAACGAGATTTGATTCGTATGTTCGATTCAAAGGTATTAAAATTTTGATATGAATTTTAAAGCTGCAATAGGCAAGGAAAGTTGATTACCGGTAAGCACGTACAAAATTAGAAGCTCTTTGATAGATAGTCATAAATATTTATATCAAATATTCTGTACATTACGAGTAAAATGCACAATCGATGATCATGCAGATACGCTATGGCAACAAATTTAATATTGATTTGTTGCAATTTCAAACATTAACCTCCCAACCTCAATCTATTGTTTGATGGCTTTGTAATCTCACAGCATCTTATAATGGTTTATAAGGGAAAGGGTAATAAGTTTTCGAATCCCATATCATTATTTATTTACAAAAACTTAGTAGGTACTCGTACTTACAAAATTCGTACACTACAATTCGTGTAAAAATCCTACGCTTTAACTTTTTTTTTTTGACTGGGAAGGTTCCTAGAACGCTGATGGCGTTACCACGTTGAATGATGATACATTCTAAATTAAATTAAAAGCTAAGAAATATCCAGTAGTCTGGATAAGCCTCGATCAGACTGCTCAGTGTGCTGATCAGTGTACTCGACTCCATGAATCTAGTATTTCACCCCCAAACTGCTTAATTAAGTAATCATGTGCTACTTTAACGTATTTTCTTTTAAGGTATGCAGCAGTAGCATCGGTACATATCATTATGTCATTCTCAACTACATATAGCTGATAGAAGTGTAAGGATATGCAATTCCTTTTTCAATACGTGATGCGAAGCTGAAATATAATGCATTCTATAAATCAATTTATCAATAAATCTAGGTCATTCAAACGATCATTACAGTACAGAGTACTTTTACTGTATCGTACAATCTAATGGTGTTCATCTTAACACTTTGGTTACTACGATTGATATTGTGTTATAACACAAAAGTAAATTAATGTACGGAAGACAATACTAAACCTATCTGGCTTATTGTTTCATTTATAGCACATCAAAGATAACAATAGTATTAATTCATGTTTGAAAAATCTTGACCTGACCTTTTAACAAAGGCAATTTAAAGTGATTACCTACATTTTATAAATAATTTAAGATAAGATTAGTTTATTTGTAGAACATGAGTGTTATGAGTATCAATACATATTGTACATAGGTACTACAGATATTGTTGAAGTTTTTTCAGTATCAACATGTTTAACCAAGACTTTGGCACACAAATATTGTTATATTTAAATAGGTGCTACATTGGCAATTTATTCTTGTGATTTCACACATAATCAATAACTTCTAATGTCTACAATAAATAAAATTGGTGTAATAAATATCAGATACAATAATTATATTACAATTCAAGGTCAAAGTTTATCATTAAAAAAGTCCATAATACTCGTATTATAATAGCATTTATCAATTAACATTGTCTTGAGTGCATTTTCGAAATGGATTGTATTCAACTGCCTTATATTTTTCGGAACCTTATTATAAATTAATGGTGCCATGCAAACTGTGCTTTTATGCTGAATTAAATTGATTTATCATCAGTATCATCAGACAGATATACTCGTACGTACATACGATGACGCTTTGTCCCACTGGTGTAGGCAGATGCATATTATTTGTTTATCAGTAATGGGCAAAGAAAGAAAATACTTTTTCTATTTGCCAGATCCTCCTTCATAAATCGGCAGGTCCACGATTTGCTCGCCGGTATTTAAATATATGAAGAGACTGAAACGCTAATGTAACTAACCTCCAAAAGCAATATTTATTAGATTATTACAGCAATATTTATTAGGGATATTTATGGATTATAGGTATTTATTTTTTTATGACGCAGCATTGCTATATGTCACTAATTTTACGATGGGTGATGACAAGTGTAAGCAACATCACCGTCGAAAACGTCGTGCTATGCGCTTGCGTCGCCTAATCGTCGCGTAACGGTGGCAAACTGTAAAGCCCGCCACGGACGGCGGACCGCGTGCTAAATTTGCCGAAACACCGCGATCTCTAGCGGGAAAATCTTAAATCACTCTGAATTCGTGTCGATGCCCACCTATAACAAAAAAAATGATAATAACCACAAAATTTTGTGACATAGTTGTTACACTAGCCGAAATATTATTAGAGGTTTGTTTATACAAACTAGTTTCAGTAATTGCCAAAAGGTGCAGTAACGTGTAGTAGAAGAATTGTTTAATGTATTATACTCAAATTCCGTACTAACTAAAAAAAACTCTGGCCCAAATAAATGCGGTTGAGGTTCGAATCTACCGATGAAGATTTTGTAGAAAACACTAGATGTTAACACACAGTTATCTGACGTTACCGCAAGGGGTGCTGTGTGAAATGTATGTGGAATACGAAAACGTATATCGAGAAAATTAACGTAAGGAACTGTTACTAGATACTCAGTAATCAAAAACACGGACCATCCGACATGAGGTGTTTACAGTCATATATGGTTTATAGCCGCTTATAGCACTAGAAGTATAAATAGTAGCAAAGAAAAATGAAGAAAAGCTAGAAAAGTGATTTGTCGGAGCTCTCGCATACACAGCATAAGCTTATGTCGGTTTCAAGTAGTAATAAGTGTAACAACCGTGTTGAGCAACAACTAACATAGCAAAAACACATACTGAGAAAATAAATCTTTATTTATGAACTAGTTGATAATGCCAGCATCTATGCCCGCATGAAACACGTTTCTCTTTTTCCGAATTTGGTTAAACACAACCTATATTATACTCTAAGTAGAGCTTCTTCTCTTAGTAAAAACCGCACATTCCCATTCCACACAGTAACTTTGCAGACAAGCACGTTAATACAGACCAACAGATAAGAATGAGAAAGAATTACTGTTTTCTGCTTCGACTGCCTAAGCGAGGGTTATATTTTACGCACGTTTCTATGTATGTTTTGTTTTCTTTGTTACCAGATTTTAGTTTTTTTTTTGCAACGTACCTACGCGCCAAAAAGCCAGAGTATATTTTTTAATTATATTTTGTGTACTCCATGACACTCAGGAGATAAATATCTTTTATTTGAGACTCCATTCATCGAAATCAATTCAGCCATTAGGCTGTAGACTAGAGAGTCTGTAGACTAGAGAGTAGGCAATAAGGTAGGTACGTTGCAAAAAAAAACTAAAATCTCCTCTCAATCTAAAATCTCATAAGACTCTCGAATGTTTTAAAATATCCTATATGTAACAGGGAATTTCTAACACAGAGACAAATAAGTACCTACTATAGCGGCTCGCAGTGATTCAATAGTTTTTTGCATTGCAGTTGAATTGTGTATTGGTACTAGCACATTCATCTCTGAGCCATTAGGTACTGACAGTAGAATAGACCGAGTAAGACCTTTATTGTATAAGTTATGGCTTCTTATTTTTCTAAGGGCTTCTTTTATATTAACGCGTCATCTTCTTGATATTGCTGCAGTTGAGTGAATAATAGGATTATTAAATGACGCTCAAAGCCAAGTGCACTACAACATCGATCAACACAATCAAGTACCTACGTTAAAAAAAGTCGCACAATGGATGAGGAACTAAAAAATTGTATTTTTTCCGAGCGCATGCTTTGGAGTGTAGGTACGTTATATTCGTGCCCGACTGTTCAACTAAATATTCTTTCGAGTTAGAGATCCACTTATATGACCTGAACAACTACTCGACCTGGTGGACTAATGCCAGGTTATCAAAATACATCGATGTTATTGTAATTAGGTTTATAACTTAAAAATAAATCTAACATGATTTCCTTCCACTGAACTCCATCTGCGTGGTATAGATTATGAAGATGACTTGTTATCTGCAAGCTGAGTTTGATGAAATATAACCTGTATGTTGCACCAAGTAAAGCTAAGTACATCAGTTAGTAACTTTGAAGGCGTGTATAATAGAGGTACAGACAGAAATACAATTAAAAAGTCCTGTATTGTTAGTTACGCCATATAGTTATCGCTATACATTTGTAGAAATTTATTTCAAGTAGACATACTTTTTTTATAACGCGTATAACGCGTTGAACTAGAAACTTGGTATCGAATAATATCAATCCACGTCCCAATAAACATTTCATTTTAATATATTTCCATCACAGGAGTTGTTGATCCCGATCCTGCGAATAACAAGATCATATTCATTTGTAATAATCATCAAACTTCGCGTGTTAAAACGTTGTATTCATACCGTAACAAAGTATAATTTGAATTCTATTATGTCACGCCATGTAACCTATGAAATTTATCCCATTACGGTACAGTTCGATACACTTGATGTTCTTGCATAGACACGCAGCGATAGAATTGAATGTGGAATAGATTACCATATTTAAACAACTATTCATTACTTAATGGTCATCTAATATTTAATTTTAAGCTACCAGGCGCATACAAAATGGAGATAAATTACATTTGGTTGTAACATTAAATAAACTTTAAACATTATTTTATCTTTAACTACTACCACCTACTACTAACCGACGAGTTATGGCGCAATGTCCTTTAAAAACTCTACATAATATTATGTGGGTCTATTAATTATTTTATTCACGGTTTGTAAACCAAGTCTCCATTATTTTTTCTATTTATTTATTTTTATTTATTTATGTACAACACACCGAGAAAAGTAAAACAATAAGAAGAGTACAAAGAGAACAGTGCGCAGATAGTACAAGGGCACTACTTATTCCTAAAGGAAGCTCTTCCAGCAGTCCAGAGAGATGTGAAGGTGACAAGGCAACGTGTGTGCAGTGCAATAAAAATAAAGCTACATAAACTAAAGGTGCATTATAAAATATACATAAATAAATACATACTTTAATATAATACCTAGTCCAGCCATAAGTTTTGTTACAAATGAAAATACATTTTTTTTTAAATGAAGTTATGTATTATTAGTATTAAAATTTAAAAATATATTTTATTCAAAATGGCCACCTTTGGCTATTATACAGGCCTTTAATCTGTTTGGCCACGAATCTATGGATTTACGCACTGATTCCAAGGGAAATTTTGCCAGTGCTTGCTAAAAAGATTTTTTAAGAGACTCAATGTTGCCGTGTCCTTACGGACCATAATTTGTAGTCTAAAGGGCTGAACCCTTTAGAGGCCTGGGCTAGATGAGTTTGGTTTCTAGCCAGGCTTGGGTAGTTCGTGCCTTGTGACCAGGAGCAGAGTCCTGCTGGAAAGTCTACGGTATATTTAAAAAAAGTGTATTGCTGAGAGGTTTTACAACATGATCCAAGATAGTATCTTGATACACTTTGGCTGAAGTTTTCACTCCTTTTTCACAAAAATGTAGTTTTGTGACTTCCTGATAAGACACGCCCCACCAAACCATCACTGAGGCAGGATGATGACCACGTTGTACCTTTCCGATCACTTGAGCAGCTTCCTTGGAACTGTGAGCGTACACTTTATCATTTTGCTTATTGTAGTGTTCTTCAATCGCGAAATTATTTTCATCGGTAAAGAGGATATTTCTGTGCCTTTCTCCGCGTTTCGCGACAGAGGCGTTTTGATCGATCCACTCACTTTAATCGTAAAGATTGATTTAGGGCATGCCCTGTATATACGATAAGCACCGAGCTTCAGGTCTTGTTTAATAATACGTGACAGAGTCCTAGCGGGAATCTTCATTTCTCGCGATAAGATTTTTTCCTTCCTTATGGAGTTTCGACGAATTCTGGCTTTAACAGTATTAAAAGCCTTTGTAGTTCTAACATCTCGCGGCCGCCCCGATCTTTTCTGGTCTTCGACAGACGAAGTGTTGTTGTATCTATTGATAGTACGATATACGAACATACGGCTGATACCATATGACAGACGGCTCCATACCCACTTTGTGCGAGGCGATCACTGCGATCCTATTTTCTTTAACACCCCATTCCATATTGTAATTCGATAATGAACACGAAAAAATATGTCAAATGGCGCGAAATCGAAAGAAGTTTTTAAAATAATATACGTGTTCCAAATTCAAAATAATTAAAAAGTTGAAAAAAGAATAGTTTTAATGTAACAGTATTTATGGCCACACTAGTTATACTTAAATATAGAAGAGACAACAATATATTATTACCCAAAATAACTATTATAGAACTCTAAATTATGGACTCCTACGAACGACATACTTATATAAATTCACCTTTCCTATAGGTGTGGGATTCCCAGGGATTTCCTCTTGCTACGATCTTGGCACACTGGAGTACCAACATACTTATTGGTTTTGTCAATTTAATTTAGTGTTTCCAAGCATGCTTGCGGTTACAGGTACTTTTAAACTACGTATCTACCATATCCAGACAAAGCCACATGATGCAGCTATCAGGTGTAAATGATAGCTTCCAAACTTTAAATATAATCAATATGTTTAGTAGATAATATAGGGGGCGTAGTACAAAGTTCAAACTTTATCCACCATCAATTGCATGTCAGAATTTTAAACTATTCGTAAACGCCCACACAATCAGTGTTCTAAAATAATAACCCATTTAACAACTTCACACTCCAGTTGTACTCACCGGGTTTTATTCAAGCCAATGTGTCCGTGACTTTGTTTGAACAAAGTGTAATAAACGAAAATGACAGAATCAACAATAGAAGAGGCAGAACGGCAAATTAACGAATCTTTGGTACTAAGCATATTTTGCATGAGACGCATAGGACTATCATTTCAAAGTCCTAAAAGTACATCAGCTTATCTAATACAAAAGTTAATGTTTGTAATATCTGTCTGCGGCATTTCCTATCACGTATTCAGTGAAATCGTCTTCATAGGTCTCACGTTGTCGAATTCGCCACGAGTTGAGGATGTTGTTCCACTTTTTCATACTTTTGGATACGGTGCTTTAAGTAAGTAGCAAAGTAAAAATTCATGTATCTGTCTGTCTATCTGTCTACATGTCTGTACTACTTTTAAAGTCTGTGACATAGTATTTGGTCGTAAATTTAATTGCAAAAGCATGAAATACAGAGATATAATGGCATATGAGTCATAGTTTAGAGTCTGACCAATAAGTTAACCTCACATGCGAACATTAAAAGTTCCTGGCTAGCGGCAAAACGCTCGCCTCCTACGAAACAATTATTAGCGAAATGTAGGCGAATAATGTCTCCTACGTAAACTTTACAGGACATAGTTTTAAATATTTTCTAAAAGGATTTTCTTTCACTGTTTCACATTTTCAGTTAAAAACTATGTGTATGGATAATAGAGAAATGTACAAGATGTTATATAATTGAAATATTTATAGTATGATATACTTAACTCTTGTTAACCGTAGCAAACTCTGTGCACACACAGGTATAGCAAAAGCGTCCGTGTTATGGTATAAAAAGGATAAGTTCAAGCAGTTACTTCGAGAGCTCGCGGAAATATGGCCGATGCATCCTCTAGAAGAAGACGACCAGAACATCAAGCAGAAGAGTCTCGACGCACTAAAGATGACGCACCGATGTTAGTTTAAGTTAAGATTATTTATTTATTTACACAAACAACAAAATGAAGTACTTACAATATTTACACAGTCTGGTGTTAAAAGTGCTCTGTGTCATTGCTGACTGGAAAGGTTACCAGAACGCTGTCTGTATTAGCACAATATTTATTCAAATAACCTGCCTTCTAGTCTTAAGAAGCATATTATTGAGATTATTTAATAATTAGCCCGTATTAGCAGCCGGGACTAAGTCAACCTCACCTGCACGCATTGCACCCGGACAAGAGACAAGACTCAGCAAATATGTCTAAAGTGTAGACTGGAACAGAATAGAACCAATAAAGTAACTGGCACACTGTGGTTCTAATACTTGTAATAATCGCCTCTGACTACGTTTTGTGTTGTATTAGCAGTAGACTTAATATTAGTAATTACGAGTAGATCAGTAAATTCATGGATATTATTACTTATTCAAAAAAGTTGATATTGAACTTTCTAATGTTATTGAATTTTTTAGGGTATTTCTACGTGAACGTTGCTGGTGTATGGTTTTATAATCTGACACCGATCGGTCTATATTTATTCAGTTTAACAATGGGTGAAGATGCAAAAATCGGCTTCGTTTGGGTGTCGTGGTATCCGTTTGATAAACATCAGATAATGGCGCATATCGGAGTTTATCTCTTTGAGATATTTGCCGGTGAGACCAGACGCTACACTGTTTAGAATGAAGTTAATTAAAAGTAAAGTCACGTAGCTAACGACGCATTAAAACACTAACATAGAAATACATTTCATATGAAACCTCACGAGACTTAGGTACTTAAAAGCGTACCTACTTTCTTTTAGCACTTTAACTCTTATAATAACTTAATCACAATAGTCGGTTCTGTTGCTTATTATAGAATAAGGCACAAAATAATTATACCTTTTATCTTCTAAGAACAAATAATTTTATTGGCACACAGAGAGAGAGAGAGAGAAAGTTCTGATGATATAGAATCATCTAAGTTGTTACTAAATTGAGAGCATTGCTGTGGTTTTGAACAAACTAGTGACATATATAGAAATACCACTAAAGACACGCAATTACAAATCCAATTTGTTTTTAAACTGAACAATAAGAAGAATTATTTTGACTGCTTCGGTGGCGATTCTCGGGTCGAATCAAATCTTATTTATTTATTTAATTTTGTAAAATAGTGAAATTTGGATCAAAACCTATTTGTAAACGTAAATAAATAGTTGCTTACATAGCCAGGGATCCCACCAAGATCTTAAAGGTCCTCCTACACGTGGTGCTGTTACCGATCAATGTACAGGACGATGGGATTTCCTGTTCGTGGAAATAGGTTCACCTCGTACGTAAGTCCAACAGAATTATTGTTGAACTCACGCCCACGTACAAAAGTGAGTGTATATTACGCATCTGGCGTCCTCTTTGGGGAAAATGGCGTGAATGTAAGCATGTACCTTTGTGTCTAATTACAAAATGTCGTAGAGATATTAACTTTATTGACAAAAACTATTTTCTCCATAACGAAAACATTTTAACCATTTCTACTATCAATCAATTCAAATGGCTTTTTGTAATTTTTACTCTTAGAGCATCACGATCATCGTATGTTTTTACTACTTCATCGTACTGTAGAATATGACATTTATGTAGGTACGTTGTATGTCATGACAGTAGTCAACTTTATCTATGAACTTTATTTATGATACGGAAGACACGTACAGATTATCTTGCACGTTTGTAGGTCAAACCTGCGTGTGGATCATGGTCAGCACTGACCTCTTATTCTCCGCAATGGCTAGTCATATAAGTTTACTGCTAAAGCTGCTTAAACGGAAACTTGAATCTATCGGCGTTACCGAAGGCTTTAACGAAGACCACTATGAAGAAATAGTAGCAAATATAAAACTGCACCAACGGCTTATAACGTAAGTAAAAAAACTATATAATTTTCTTCTAGCGTATATTATGAACTCAGGGCGAGAGTCTGGGCACAGATAACGGTGTAAGAATACTATAGGCAACAACAGCAAACTAAACACAAAAATCATCATCATCCGCCTGCTAAGGGCCCCCAATTATTTGGGGTCGGCGCAACATGTTTTCATTTTCCATTAATTCCTTGTCACACGTCATCTCCTCAGTCACTCCTTTCCTGGTCATATCCTCTTTCACGCATTTCATTCATCTTTTCTTGGGCCTACCTAGAGTTCTCAAGGCATCTACATTCATACTTTGCACCTTTCTTACAACGTTACTTTCCTCTCTTCTCATAACATGTCCATACCATGATAGCCGTTCGCTTCCCACTTTTTCATTTACTGGGGCAACTACACAAAAATGTACTTAAGGATTAAAAGACTATCTCTCGCTCGAAAAATAATTGCAAAACATAAAAATATTAAGAGAGGTTTTAAAGTTTCGCAAAAGACGTCTTACTTCTTCGTTTACAGATAATCTGCTCAATATTTCAATGCAAATAGTAGTCTGTTATATAAATATATGATTAGCAAAATAATTGAGAAATTGCTGTACAGTTATCGAATAATAATAGTTTTCGCAAGTTCGTAATGATTTGTTTGTTTTACCTACATCCATAAGTATTTTTCATCGAGTCATCATTATTGACACTTTTGGTTCTAATGAGCCACATTGGTTGGTTTGGTTTACTTTTTTATTGCATTTTCAGATACTGTAACGATTTAGAGAATGCTTTCTCCTTGTCAAACTTCGTAAATATCATGATAAGTTCTGTTAACATTTGCTGTGTAATGTTTGTAATCGTGGTAAGTTAAACCTTGTATAGTTTTTTTAGTGTTTTCGTCTTCGATGATTTGGTTATAATATCATCACAGTATTTGCCAACAAACAAAGTTGTAATTGGTTGTGCAGTTATTGATTAGGTACTCATACATATACATTAAAATGTAGGTTTATAATTCTTGTTACATATTTACATATAATCACGTCCATATCCCTAAAGCGATAAGCAGAAGTGTTTTACATCGGCGCATTTTGCCAGTAGTTTTAAAGCTCTCACATAATAAGGTTCGAACCTACCGCCGTTACCGAACTCAGACAGTAGAATATACGAGTAGCATACCTCATTTCTATTCTGTAATCCGATAAATTAGAACAGTCAGGACCGATAAAACAAAATACCTAAACTAGTGGTTCTGTGAACCGTAGACTTCGGGAGCGGCTTTGTTTAGAAAATTTCTTCTTCAATTTTCTTTATTACTCTTTCATTTGTCATCCCATCCAAAAAATATAATTCAAATGTTAGGTACTCATTGTAACCAAGGAGTGTGTGTGTAAAGTTTCATGCAAATCGGTTGATAAATACGGCCTCAAACATGATCTGACAGAACCCGTAGATGTAGAGATGTAGAGGTACAGACGAAAGAAATTCTCCCTAGTCTGCTAGTTGAAACGGAGACTTCTGTCGCTTCACTCCCTCAGTCAATAAATAGTGACTTATTCTACTACAAAGATTTATTAACAAATATGGTTAATGTTAATATTTGTATTTTAAAATGGTTTTCCAGCTGTTGGAACCATTACTAGCAGTGAGTAATAAGCTGTTCTTGGGTTCAGCACTAATTCAAATCGGAATGCTGTGTTGGTACGCGGACGACATCTACCATGCGGTTAGTTTACAACTCTTACAATATTTTTTTTAATTCTGTTATATGATTTGTTCCGTACCTAAAAATATTGTACAAACCTATTCATCCAATCAAAGAGAAAGTAAATCTGTGTCTAATTCTTTTCAATTTATATCTTAATTATTCTTTTACTTTCTCACGTGTACCATTAAAGGGACAGACACAATTGACAGTAGGTAGTTTACTTTACTAAGATATGTAAATTTCATAGGTATTTTTATACTGTAACTTTTATAATATAAACAAAATTTTGGATATGTAATGTTCTTACAAATTTACCGTTTAGTTCACAATATAAGTTTAAGTGACACTGGTGTCTGTTAATTTCTTTGAATATTGGCTAACAGAGTTAGTCAGCAGCAGAAGTTAGTCTGGGTTGGGAAAGGCTCAGAAAATAGAAAAAAAACCTGAACTATCCATGCAAAAGGACATTAAGTGAGGGTAGGCACTTAAATACCTACATAGTTTTGATAAATTATGTACCTACTCGTATATCTCGTAGAACGCAGATGTAGCGGCGGCGTCGTACAATAGTGGCTGGTACCGTACAAATCCCCGGTGCCGACGCGCTCTGCTTTTCCTTATTAAGAGGTCAGTTATAGAATACAAAAAGATATGTATGCCTATTACGGTAACAATGACAAATATTTCATATTTATAATTTCTTATTTCAGAGCACATAAACCCATTGCTTTCACGGCAATGGGCTTCACGAATATCACTCTCGTAACCTATTCCGCTGTAAGTTACTACTTATTTATTTGGTTTATTATATTGTAGTACTTTCTTACTTAGTAATCTATCTAGTAAGAAGGTTAATATAGTGCGGTTTAGTGGTAGGTATTATAGTTTTCTCGTACCCAATTCACTCAAGGTAACACATTACTTACTATTATAACAAGCATCGTGCGTATTAATTCAAGAAATGCTCTGTCGACTAATTCTTATCCAAATCTCTTCAAGTATTCACGAGTAAATAAGTAACAAATATACTTTCCAAAAACCTAACGCACTGTATAAAATATTTAATCACTATATCTGTTTTCAGATATTGACAAGATCATATTCTTACTTCGCATTGTTATATACAATGTACAATGATCGTTAAATTATTGAAAAATTAAGTTAATCAGTAGGTATTTATATTTAGGTATTGCACTTCATAATAATATCATGTCTAGAATAAGATAATGAATATATTAAAACTGTTGCCTCCTTACAAACCTTAGCATAAACATAATCTATGGAATAAGTGACAGGGAAGTAACATAAATCTGATTCATAGTTGGTATTGTGTGCATAGTTTGAGGTTATGAAGAAGTTATCAATATCAAAATACGTGATTTAAATAGAAAACATCACCTAAGAGGTTCAAAATATTTACTATCGATTTGAATCTTATGAGAAACTTCTTACTAAACCTTATTTAGTGCTTTACCCTAAAGCGGAGGCTATTGAATTCAAACTCGTTCACAATGTCTTGCTTTAATAACTTCACCATTGCGGCACCATCAACGATAGCATCTGACACCATCGAGAACTATACATTACCGAGCACTCCAAATCACGGAGATAAAGTAGACAAAGTGCCAATATTATCAAACATAAATACTGTAACTGCGGAACACAAACAGGAACAAAATACCTTTCATTCACAACATCGCGCTCGAATTATCAATCAAGAACTGAACACATACTATACTCGACGTAAGACGTACTCTGTCCCAAGAATGTTAAACAGCGGTAACTCCCAATATTCCAAAAATGCTAGCTTCGACTTGCTTCATCAATCGAGTTCACCATATATACAAAGAAGTAAACCCCTCATAATCAATAGAATTTCGAGACATCAAGCCGGATCTATACAACTGGAATCGGTAAAGAATGTTTATATCGTTTTGTTTAGTGTTACTTAGTAATTTTAAAATAACGTTAGCTCTATTTTATTTCAAGGCAGATGAAAGAAAAGAATTTGGAATAAAAGATTGTATACATTTACCAAAGTTACTCAAATATGAAGAAGAATTTCTTCAACTTGTATCAGACGGTGATGTTATTGCCCTACAACAATATCTTGAAGAGCATTTATCATTAAATATAAACTGCATTAACTTTCAGGTCAGAAATTATTTTCTATCTATACGAGTAGATACTTACTGGTTTACAAACACAATCATAATTCTTTAGGAGATAATTATGTAATAATATTAATAATAGACATTAAATGTTTACTTTTAAGGGTATATCAGCAATTCACATAGCTGTCCAGAACAGATCAGAAGAAATTGTAGAATTTCTCTTAAAATATCCGAATCTGGAAATTAGTGACAGTGTGTTACACGCAGTGCGACATAACAGTATTAAGATATTGGGTAAAATTGTTCTCAATCTTGCTTTCACTTTGTACCTTATACAATGACAAATTGAGTTATTGTACATATGTGCTTTTACAGTAATGTTATTGGATGCACAGCAGAGGATTTCACCGGGCTTAGAATTCGCTGGCACTACACATTCAACTGATTTCCCTTCCCATGTAACACCACTTATCCTGGCAGCTCAAATGGGACATTACGAAATAATAGCGCTGTTGATTGGACGAGGACACACCATTCCACGTCCTCATCGACCAAATTGCCCTTGTGTAGTATGTAGGTTAGTAATTACGATTTCTTTGTGATTAGTAATCTAGATAATGTTTAATTTTACTTTCACCATTTCTTTGTCGTGTTCAATATAAGTTTATAAATGCAGTTTTCATGTTATCGTAGCGCGTTGTAATTCGACTTGGCATAATTTATTCATTTTGAACCGAATATTGACCTTAATTCTTTTTATAAATTAGCCAATCAGTGATTCATTTTTATTAAGATTGCTTTAAACCATGATGAATACGTTTGAAAGTTTTCTGTTAATTTGAAGATAGATTAAAATGAACTTGTTTTATGTTTGATAACATTTATACCATTGAATAATCAAGAAGAATGGTTATTAGTTATTTATTGAGCATTTGGTAATTAAACAGTAATTAAAGCTTAACAAAAATATACTTAAGTGATTTATGGATTTCATTCTACTACTACAACATAGCAATTTTATTATTAACTTAATAAATACCTACCTCAGATTTGAAATTCATATTAGCGTTAAGCGTTTTACTTCCGCCCGCGCCCTAGGATCATCCTACCCTACCTATTCTTTCCTACGCAGCCTTTTCTCCGAAGCGAAATTGACCGCGACTAGCTGGGGTTGCTTCTACTTGAAGTTCTGGATTCCTCCTTCAAGGGAATTATTGGGTCTTTGTGCACGGGCTTTAGAGATACGGGTATTAAATTACCTATTTTAAGCAGTTTAACGGCTTACATCGTCTATTTTACCATTTAATTTAACGTAAATTTAGTGAAGCATTAGGTACTCTCAGAAAGGTCACATACAGTAAATAAATATAATTATAAATGATTGTTGTGGAAGTGGGTCAGACATTGGTAGAATTCGCCTATAATCATCTGCTACTTGTAAGGCAGTGTAGGTACTCAATACGAGCATCATATCAATGTGGTATAATTCACATTCTTTGCTTAATAGGTACTTATTGTATTTCAGAAATGCATTGTTGAATGATGATGCTGTATATTTAAGTAGCGCGCGTCTATCGGTGTATCGAGCTATCACTTCTCCTGCATATCTGATTCAAACCTCATCGGACCCTATCCTGAACGCGTTCCGACTAACTGAAGAGTTGACTGCCAATGCTGCTGCACATAGACAACTAGCTGCACCATACTTACGACTTGCAGATTACGTCAGCGCGTTCGCTGTTGACCTAATAGGTAAGAGGTAAAAATCTTTACAAGAATACTCTTACTTATGACTAGAGACTTACTACAGTAACTGCCCTAATATTAGGTTGTTGCCGTACCTCAGAAGAAGTGGAGTTTATTTTGAAACAACCAGCGGGCTGCGAAGGTCGTCGCCACTTTGTGTTGCCGCGGTTATTGATGGCAGTTGATTGCAAGCAAAAAGAATTCGTTGCCCATCCGAACACTCAACAAGTAAAATAAAATAAAATAACGTTTATTATCTTTGAAATTTTTAGAAAATTATTTAGATTCGTCAAAAGTTGGTGTGACTCTACCGAGGGTTCCAAAATGCAACGAGACTGAGAAGAGCCCTCAAGAAACACAGTTCGGATTTTTTTCAAAATATTTCATCTTAAATCTAATACAGAGTTATTTAGAAAGGAGCAATTCGTGTTACAACCAGGCAGCCTTGTCATCTAAGAAATCATTAATACTATAATAAGCTTTATGGCACAATTTACTTTTTATTAGTTTTTTAAATTTATTGACAGATAAATTTGCTATTTCGGTTGGCAATGTATTGTACATTCGAAGAAAGTTCCCCGCAAAAGAATTACTCACTTTATGAAGCCTAAATTTAGGAACAGCCAGTTTATCCTTATTTCTTAAGTTTAGATTATGATTATCACTATTTTTCACAAATTTACTTTTGTTCTTGTGGGTATACAATAAAATTTCATAAATATACTGTGAATACACTGTAAGGATGTTAATATGCTTAAACTTATCTCTTAATGACTCCCGAGACCCCATTCCATAGATAGTCCGGACAGCCCTCTTCTGCAACACAAAGATGCATTTAATATCGGCAGCGTTACCCCACAGTAGTATGCCATATGTCATGATACTGTGGAAGTAGCTGAAGTAGACAAGACGCGCCGTTTTAATGTCTGGAAGTTGTCGGATCTTTTTGACAGCATAGGCTGCTGAACTAAGCCTGGCTGAAATTTTCCCGATATGAGGCCCCCATTGCAATTTGGAGTCTAACATTATGCCCAGAAAGACAGTGTCATCGACCAATTCTATTATATCATCCCTAACCTTAATACTGGTTTTAACAAGTCTTACATTAGGTAAGGTGAATCTTACACATTTAGTTTTATTTTCATTTAATAATAAATTATTAGCACAAAACCAGTGGACTATCCTAGAGAGGGCAATGTTTACATCGTCAAGTTCGCGCTGTCCACGTTTAACTTTAAATATTAAAGAAGTGTCATCAGCAAACAAAACTACCTCGTGGTCGTCTCTTATGAGGTGAGGGAGATCATTAATATATACTAGAAAAAGAAAAGGTCCCAAAATTGAACCCTGCGGTACCCCCATTGCTACAGGAGAACCAGGTGACTGTTTACCATTGATCACTACTTTCTGGACCCTATCACTTAAGTAAGAATTGACGAAATTCAAGGCCGTCCCCCGGATTCCGTAATGATCAAGTTTCTTAATTAAAGTCTGGTGCTGAACGCAATCGAAGGCCTTAGATAAGTCACAGAGTACACCATAAGCATCATATGACTTATCCCAGGCCCTGTATATACACTAATAATTTAATTTCGGCATCAGTGGTGGACCGACCACGAGTGAAACCGAATTGTTTTGTATGTAATAGTTTATTAACGTTAAAGTGATTTTGCATTTGATTAAGCATAATTTTTTTTAAAAATTTTACTAAATGTAGGTAGTACAGAAATGGGACGGAAATTGGACGGATCTGAAGTACTACCCGATTTAAACAGGGGAATTAATTTACTAGATTTCATTAAATCAGGGAACACACCACTATCAACACAATTATTAAATATTATTACTAGTTCAGGAGCAACCATTTCAATAAAAGAATTTACTAAATACACAGAGATGCCCCAGAGGTCAGCTGTTTTCTTGATATTTAAAGATTTAAAAGTTTTAAGATAGTGTTTATGTTAACTTTACTGAATTTAAATATAGGTACCGTTACAACAAGGAACGTTTGCTTTTAACAAAGATTCTGCAATGGGGGTTGAAGAGCCTAGGGTTTTTGTCAAATCTACAGGAATTCGGCAGGAAAAATTTTCAAATTCGTTAGCGACCTCGAAGTCTGATGTAGTTATTTTACCATTTATATTAAGTTTAAAATTATTATCATTTATTTTTTGTTGACCTCTTTCCGCGTTTATAATTTTCCAAGTAGATTTAACTTTGACTGCACTATTGAGAATTTTATCACTTATATATTTTGATTTAGCTGCTAAACAATCTGCTTTAAACTTTTTTGAATAAGTTTTAACATAATCTAGAAATCAACTGATCTATTAAGCAGTCTTTCTGAGTATAGTTCATAAAGTTTTTGTCTACTTTTGTGTATACCCTCAGTGGCCCATTCACTGAAAGTAGGACTATCACTAATCATGACCTCCTTAGACTTGAATATGGAGTTGAACTCGTTGTAAAAAGAATCAAAAAATAATTTATACATTACATTTGAATCTAAGCCAGTGTCTAAGAATGGAATTTTATTGCAAAGTCCAACCCTCATACGTTCCAAGCGGTCACCAGTTATTGGTCTACATAATATTTTACGTTTTATAACTTTTTCTTTAGTGATTTTAAAAGATGAAATTTGCCCACAATGGTCAGAATCTAGCTTTTTTATAATACTTTTACTTTCTGGCAACATATCGCTGTATATCCAGGCAAGTGGCTATTGTATCACACTATCTAGTAGGCTCCAAAAATAAGTTTGTAAGATTGTGTGATTTAAATAAATTTAAAATATTAAAACTCATAGGCGTATTAACAAGTAAATCGACATTAAAATCACCACATACTTTTAGGTACTTATTAGTTTTTCCAAGTTTACATAGAACTTTGTCAATAAGTTCCTCAAATTCGCAAAAGGGTGATGTTCCAGTTTTATACACGTATACTACTATGAATTGCTCCATTTCCACGCACGACAGTTCGACTTTACACTCTAGAGAAAGAGACACAATATCTTTCCGTTCTTTAAATTTAAGTTTTTTATTTAATAAAATCACAGATCCCCCCGTACTGTGGTCACCCTGCAGAATGCACTTAGATGAAGAAATACATTTAAATGCACATTGATTAATATAATCACGTCTGTTTCTTCAAAACAGTATGAGGTATACATGTATTATTTACCCACTTTCAGCCATTAACCCTGGTTCGTTCCAGATAATAGGCGGCAAACGTATAACCAGCAGACGTCTATATTAGTGAGACTTCAATGCACCCACGACAGTAAAATTGTTTAGTACTCGTACAATTGACATAGAGGTTAGCGTAAATTAAAACTATTTCAGGTACTCGAGTCGTACTGGCTTGGCGACTGGCACGAATGGAAATGCAAGTCCATATTCACAAAGGGTTGTATAGTTCTGAAGCGAGTATTCATAGTACCAATTATTCTTATTGTGTGCATGGTGAGTAGGTATATCATTTTCATTTTAGTTCAAAGCGTGTAAATGTGAGTGTGTGTGTGTATAAATAATTAGACTCTTCCGCAGATAGTGCCTCGTCATCGCATCGTAACACATTGGCAGTTACCGTTGAACAAATTGATCACTCATGTTGCTGCGTACTTCGTGTTCCTTACTCTGGTTTTTTATATTTCAAATCGAGACAAATCTGCACAAATACGAGGACCACCGGACACAGGTCTGCTTAATACTTTCAAGTTTTTCTTTTAGTCTTCTAATATTGTTACACGTAAGTTCAGAATGACTTCACCGGCCTGATGGTAAGCTACCGTAAAGTTCAAAAAGTGCTGGCCATCACCGTTCCACATAGAAAATAGGGAACCTCCCCTTCACAGCCTCAAGTGATTTTGATTGTATTTGTCAACCGCCAAAGTGACTTCAACCCACCTGTTGTAAGCTAGGTCTAGATGTTGAGAGCAACCAAAATGGCATCTCTAAGCTCAGCATATCTCAGCCAATCGCTGGTGACAATTGTAGATGAGGCCTGAACTGACTGTTGCTGTCAAGGGCCTGTAGAACCGACTTGCTGTCCGAGAGAATTCTAATACTAGAGTACCTTACCTCTGTAGCAGCTATAGCCGTGGCTTCTTCTAGAATCGCATGGCTTTTAACCGTGTTAAAATCCTAGTGGTATTGCAAATCCTCCTGAATGTTAAGGCCTTTGACGTCGTTGGCCTCATATAACTGGATCTTGTATTTTTTGTCGAATTTGTGTCCTGTCCGACCCTGCCATCAGTATGGGAAAGTCGTTGAAGATTGTTGCGAGTATACTAATGTGTTTTGTGTTTATGTCTCTTCATAGATGGAGTTCATTTAACCTTAGTACTGATGCTGAGGCTTCTTGTTTGATGTAGGGATAAAGCGGGGGCATTCCTAACAGGGCCTCCATAGCACCAGTTGGTGTTGTTTTCATGGCTCCCGTGATGGCCATACATGCCAGTCCCATGGATGGATCCTATGGACCAGTAATAGGATAATGACTTCCAGGCATTTTGATGCGCGGTCGATTATCTTGCCCAAGCTTATTTATCTTTAGCTGTCCCATGTAGATGTACATTATCATCGAGTTACTGTACATCCTGGCCGTCTATAGTGGTCTTATGTTATGCGCAGTTGGTCATCAGCTGCGTCTTATTAGATCTATTGATCCCAAGTCCCGCCTCGAGACTCATCGCGCATGCGATAATTATGACGAAACGTTGAGAAGCGGGCTGCTGGACGATGCACGGACTATAGTGCCCACCTATCTAAAATTAAAGATACGTGAGTGTTTATAGCTACCGAACTTATCAACTGAATATTCTTAATTTTGAATTAATTTCGCAGGTGCTGAAGGTCCATTAATACTATACGTTTGTGGCTACACGTGGTCAGCTATACGGATGTGTGTAATGCAAGGTCCTTACCGATACTTCACAAAAATGTGGAACTGGGCTGAAATTATAATGTTGTCACTCTTTGGACTAACATTTGTACTGTGGATTTACGCGGCAATCGATATTGCAATACATGCAGAAGAGCCTTCATATCGCGGTGAGTTTGTGAACAACTGTGTCGTTTACCGCTCTCTATGAAACCGAGCCAATTTGGTAGATATAGACAACGTTCTAATTATTGAGCGAAGCGAGCGGAGCTCCTTATCAGGTGACACAAATGCAACTCGATGTGAAATTGTTTCTCGACAACTACCCAACCGATTTTCATGATTTTTTCACTCAAAAATCAAGCATTCTCAGGAGCAGGTTTTGTTCCAGACCGAATTTTGATTTAGGACCCTCAAAAAAAGTTATTGACCAAAAATATGTCAACAACCGATTTTCATGATTTTTGCACTCAAAAATCAAGCATTCTCAGGAACAGGTTTTGTTCGAGACCGAATTTTGATTTAGGACCCTCAAAAAAAGTTATTGACCAAAAATATGACAATAGTCGCTTCGCTCAATTGAATGCTGCAGCGCAGTACCACGGCAGCGACCGCAGCCATGGGCGTAGCCAGGTACAGGCAGGGGGGGGCAGCTGCCCCCCCTACGAGTCTCTACTCTATGTATACTCTATGTATAGTATAGCATAGAGTTAGCTAGAATACTCATAAACCCGTTTGTTAATATTTTGAAATAAATCTAATAAGAAAGGATAAGAAACGACAAAAGCAAAAATCAATAATAGAAGTAATGCGGCATCTCAAAATGTATTCACTTCCTGGAATTTTTACGCGGGATAGGATGACTTTACTGCGATTTCTGTAGCTGTAGGGGTCACCACCGGGTATAGCACTGTGTCGAACACGACAGGCTAGGCCGGGAAGGGTAGTGCAAAAGTGCAAGCACATTTAGTTAAAGGAAAAATCAAATTCTTTCTCATTCTCATCTGTGGATTCTGTGGTGCAAGTGTCGCCCGTTGCGTATCTGCATCATTGTGCAATTTCTGAAGAGCAGTATTAATTAAAAACTAGTTATCCCAGCGAACTTTGTATCGCCTCAAATATAAAAAAATAAAAAATAATAAATATAAAATATATAAAAAAAAAAAATTATGTAAATTGAAAAACGCGACGGACAGACAGACAGACAATTTGTCGTATTAAATATATAGATTGGATAGGTATAAGGAAGTTTTTCAAATGTATGCTTTCAATTTAGTCTTGCCATCATCAGCCCGCGAGGAGCTCCTGGAGACCCTGGAGCGCCACTGAACCCATGGGGCGCCCTTTCCTCGAGGTCAGAGGTAAACTCCGACCGAGAGCGCTCCCACTGACCCAGATTCTCCAGCCGGATCAGCTGGAGGAGGTCTTGGGCTTTCTTTTCCGACGAGTGTGGAGGAGCACATCCCTCCCGGCATGCCTCGGTCTTAGACGCCCAACACGGATAGCAGCGGCGAAGACGACGTACCCGAAGTCAGAGTTAGGAGCAGTGGTACTTCGGCTCAGTCGCCGGAAAATCACCACCCCTGGACCCGACGGCATTCCGGGCTGTGAATGGGTCGTGGCCCTCAATGAACTCCGGCCTCGACTGCTCGGCGGGCTCTTCAGCGCATACCTCAAAAGGGGCCCCTTAGTTTCCCAAGGTGTGGAGGACAGGGAAACTGGTCCTGATTCGCAAACCGGGGCGGCCAGCGGACTCACCGTCGGGCTACCGGCCGATCGTGTTGCTCAAAGACCCTGACGGAGGAAGCAGGGGCGAGGTAGTGTTGGTGGTGTCTCTTGACATCGCCAACGCCTTTAACACCTTACCCTGAAGCTGCGTTAGAAAGGCACTGATCTACCACGGAGTGCCTCTCTACCTCCGTCGTATTGTCGGGGCATATTTATCCGAGAGGACCATAACTTCCCCTAGCTGGCTCGGACCAGCTCGGCAATATGTGTAGTGCGTTGTGCACTCACCGATGCGGGATAAAACCCGACCCCAAGACAGGTGGCCATGGTCCGCCGGGCGCCACTGGAAATTCTTTTAATGCGTACCAGAGGCGCTCGGCAATGGACGTAGTGCGGCCGCAGCCCAGGGCCGCGGATTTAAAAAAAGAAAATGGTCTTGACATCATGTTTAATATTTTTAATATCCCCACTTTTTAAGGGCGGGACTCCAGGTTTTACTCCTTTAGGGGCGGTGGTCACCCCTCCCCCGATTTATTTTAGGATTAGGTCTGCCCAAGATGGAATCCTGGCTACGCCCTTGACCGCAGCTCCTAGTTATAATATTATTATATTACGGCCGCTATCTGACCGCTAAGAAACCAGAGTTTAGGCACAGTTAGGCCTCAGTCCAAGGGTCTTCTCTAGGACCAGCACTCTTTTCGGTGAAGATCTTCATTTTTACTTTAAAGATGAGACGTATACCAAGCTTTAGATATCTTTACATTGGTGTGTTACCTACATTATTCCACCGATGACTCTATTACCATTTATCCTCGTAAATGGAGTCTTATTAGCCAAATTTGCTCTGACCAAAATCCAGCTTAGGGAACTAAGCTGGATTTTGTCAGAGCAAATTGAGCAGCAACGAGATCCTTCGTTTTTGCTATACGTATAAGTATAAACAAATATTTTTTAACGGAAAACTTCCGCATTGCGAGCTCTCTGAGGCGCCCGGTAATGGCTGAAGGGGTGGCCACGGCCTTGGGCCGAGGACTTAAAAAATAATGTAGGTACCTTATCATTGCAACTGCTTTAAATATGTCTAATTTACAGTTTTCAATTCCCAATACAGAACGTAAATATTGGCACCAATACGATCCAACATTGCTAGCAGAAGGCACGTTTTGCTTGGCGACTATATTCGCTTTCTTCCGACTCATGTTCCTATGTCAGTTGAACTACCATCTAGGGCCACTACAGGTACGCTGATCATACATTTAAATGCTACAATATTCTATGTAAGAACGCCCTCGTTAGGAACTGTAGATAACATATATTTATTTAAATGAGATTCCATTCTGTGGGTTTACTGTTTCATAAGTCCGCTCTATGCAAACATTATACTGATCTAATAAGTACCGTCAGTAGATAAATTTCCTTCCCACTTTGAATTCTAAATCTGGTTTTGTACGCTCTTCGACTCCCACTCGGTACAATACGACTTATACACAATACTAGCAGCGAAACCTTACTCATATCACACCTATACCCCCGAAGGGGCAGACCCACACTTTGTCAGTATTTTTCTGGCCCACGTAATAGCAACGAGCAACAAGTAACATGACAAAAAGATGTAAAACGTTCTAAAATTTATAATAATCGTTATATAATATTATGGTAAGGTATTCCACGCAAAGGTATTAATTACCTACCTTTTTGTGTGGACCTGCATACAAATTATGGGTAGGTAGATACCTATGCTCTACTACTGTTTACCTACAATCTGTGTTGATGTTCTAAACCATTTAAATACAATGGTTCAGGCATGACAGTTCAACAGTAAAGTTCAATTTCCGAGGTAATAAAAGAACGTATTTTATATAGAACTAATCAGCTCAATCTAACAGTCCCTGTAAGTATTTCGCATAAATTACAAATATCCAATAGGTACCTACTCTGCAGCTGCTTAGGTTATAGGTATACAGAAAACATTCATAGAGTAGAATTTTGACAAACTTAGGAATTGCAATCTTGAAAGGGTTGATTTAGGTATGTTTCTTTAACTAAAAATTGTTACAAGACATACGGTATAGATCACATCGACTTCCTTTTCTTTCATTTAAGTTTCGATCATATTGTCGATCGCGTCCGTCAGTCGCTAGAATCTGATCAATGAATTCATTGAAAGATTCACGCGACTGATGGACGCAAAACGCCACTGTAATATATAGTTGGAGCTTCATTTATTTGCTTACTGCATCCATGTAGACGATTATAAGCAAGTTCATAATAGGTAGCTAACTCGTCAAATGTCGGCATTTTGTTAAAAAAAATCGATACACCATTCGCATCTATCATGTACACCGGTTGTTTCACAGGTATCGTTAGGAAAAATGACTATTGATATTTACAAATACATAATAGTATTCGCAATTATTATAAGCGCATTCGCTGCGGGACTAGCTCGTTTCTATCAATACTATGAAGGCATGGTATACGAAGACGAATTTGGAATGAAAACTGTACAGGTAAACTTATTAGCTATGGACTCTTTATACTTTTACCTAGGTATAGGTAGTAGGCTATACTTAAGTACCTATACCTAGTCCAGCCATAAGTTTTGTTACAAATGAAAATGCATTTTTTTTTAAATGAAGTAATGATATATTATTAATTTATTTTATTCGTAATGGCCACCTTTGGCTTTTATACAGGCCTTTAATCTGTTTGGCCACGAATCTATGTACGAGGATTTACGCACTGTTTCCAAGGGAAATTTTGCCACTGCTTGCTCCAAAGATTTTTTAAGACACTCAATCTCGCCGTGTCGTTTAGAGCAGGCCATGTCCTCTAAAACTGACTGACTGATAATTTGTAGTCTAAAGGGTTGAGGTCTGGGCTAGATGAGGGCCAGTCTTCAGCTTTTATAAAGTCCGGAACGTTGGCTTCTAGCCAGGCTTGGGTAGTTCGTGACTTGTGACCAGGAGCAGAGTCCTGCTGGAAAGTCCACGGTATATTTTTAAAAAGTGTATTGCTGAGAGGTTTCACAACATGATCCAAGACAGTATCTTGATACACTTTGGCTGAAGTTTTCACTCCTTTTTCACAAAAATGTAGTTTTTTGATTCCCTGATAAGACACGCCCCACCAAACCATCACTGTCGCTGGATGATGACCACGTTGTACCTTTCCGACCACTTGAGCAGTTTCCTTAGAACTGTAAGCGTGCACTTTATCATTTTGCTTATTGTAGTGTTCTTCAATCGTGAAGATTTTTTCATCGGTAAAGAGGATATTTCTGTGCCTTTCACCTGCGTATCGTGACAGAAGGCACTTTGATCGATCCACTCTCTTTAATCGTAAAGATTGATTTAGGGCATGTCCTGTATATCGGCGATAAGCATCGAGCTTCAGGTCTTGTTTTATAATACGTGACAAGTCCTAGCGGGAATCTTCATTTCTCGCGATAAGATTTTTTGCTTCCTTATGGGATTTCGACGAATTCTGGCTTTAACAGCATTAATAGCCTTTGTAGTTCTAACAGCACGCGGCCGCTCCGATCTTTTCTGGTCTTCGACAGATGAAGTATTGTTGAATCTATTGATAGTACGATACACGAACATACGGTGGATACCAAGTTTTTACATACCCACTTTGTGCAAGGCGATCACTGGGATCCTATTTTCTTTAACACCCCATTCCATATTGTAATTCGATAATGAACACGAACAAATATGTGAAATGGCGCGAAATCGAAAGAAGGTTTTAAATAATATACGTGTTCCAAATTACTTAATTAAAAAGTTGAAAAAAAGAAAAGTTTAAATGTAACAGTATTTATGGCCAGACTATATAGTTATACTTGGAGAACGTCAACTTTAGATTGTAATTTCCTTCCCAATAAAACTTTGACCCAAGGGTGTGTGATGCATTATTGGATATACTGTAGAGTTCTGTATGTTACCAGGACAGCCGGGTGTTCTACTTTTAAATGGAATTCTTCATTGCCACTTGGAAGAGTAGGCAGGTAGGTACTTGCTTACTTAGTCTGTCACTTAATATCAATTTTAAAAGGTAAGTATTAGGTATAGGTGTAATGAGACCCGTTCTCGCCAAAAATATACATATAAGGTGGTAAGTCGCTGGACCCATAATAGTATGTAGCTTCTGCCTGCAGGTGTCATCATTCACAAGTTTGAAAGATACTCTGAACACTCTGTTCTGGTCCCTTTTCTGTATGGCGCCTTTGGAAAGTGCCGACGTAGTCTTGGAGAACACCAGAGACGCAAAGCATTCAGATAAATTTCGCGAAAATAAACATGCTTATACGGAACGTGTTGGATACTTCTGCTTTGGATGTAAGTTCCTTGTATGTACTGTATGGAAATAAAACAAGAATAACTTAACTAATTGTAGTAATAGAAGTAAAATAGAATAATGGATGGGTTGGTAGGAAGGCCAAAAACATTGAACTAGACAACGGAACTGAGGAGATTCCGGACTTTTGTTAGGTACTGCAATTAAATAGAGATGATGAATTGCGTTTATGCGTTCGGACGAAATGCTACGAATATTAAAGGTACTTATTAAGTAAGGTGTAACTTCAAGGGTTGAACCTACAAGCAGGTGTGATATCGAGAATATTAGGCAGGCCAGAAGTGTTGCGTGCTATGCCATTCCAGCCCACGCACGCCTTCACTCACCGACTCGGGATAAAACCCGACCCTAAAGATGCGGGATAACACCCAACCCAACTTCTTGACAGAGGCCGCGAAGGTGGCCAATGCCAACCGGCGCCAAGGATCCACAGGTCCACGGGTCCATTCTGTATGTGCGTACCCGGCGTGCCTGGCATTGGACGATGGGGCAGCTTTAAGATTTCAAAAAACCCCTACTCTCCCCTACTTGGTGTCATCTTTCGCAACGCTTTTAGTAAATTATCGAAATATTGTACTCAATTTAAATGTAGGTACCAACATTATTGTTGCCCTTTATCTACTGAACTTCCAGGCTTCGAAGTGATATCAGTCATTGTGGTGTTAAACATGCTTATAGCCACAATGTCGAACACATTCCAAAGAGTCACTGACAACGTTGATATCGAATGGACCTTCGGAAAGACTGAAGTGAGTAGTAGGTACCTCTACCTATCGTACCACTTAGCAACTCCTCCTAAACACTTACACCCGTATTCACAAACGACACTATGAGGCGAAAACGCTAAGCGCGAAAAATCAATCCGTTTTGACAGGACTGTGATCCGGAGTCTCCTGTATACTACTTAGATACATTTAATAGATATGGGTACGGGCCAAACGACTAAGCATCTTGCAGTAAAGCTCCGACCATATTCGCCAGGTTCGACCAGTTCGCGTCAAGGCGTTCATCAGTCCCCTGACAGATTTCGAAACGAACCGTCTTAAGAAGCGAAATCTATTAAGGAATTAATTGATGATTCTCGCGACTGACGATCACGGCACTGATACATCGTGAGATGATATAGGTATAGGATGATATAGGTTAGGTCGCAGATATTTTTGAAGATAAGTATTCCACACGTAAATTAAATTTTCAATGTTAGATCTATGTACAATACTTACATTTTCACTTCAGCGCTCGGGATGTTTCGGTTTTCATTGTGTCCTGTAATGTTTAATACCAACATTTCCAAGGTTTACATCGACTATATGCTCCAAACGACTTTACCGTCACCGTTCAATTTGATCCCCACGGCTTCTGGAATGGGCAGTGTGCTTGAATGGATATGGATTAAAACCAGATCTCCAAAAGGTGCACATGCGAAGTGGTCACTACCTTACTGCTGTTATATTGTAAGTATTTCCTACTCATGGACGTAAATGTTGTAGTAAAACCAGTATTTGGTAAGCAGAATCGAGTATTCTCTTCGTCAAGAATACCTACTTAGTCCGTCTTGGACCAACACGTCCCACTAGTTATGACTAGTGGCGGCCTTAGGGAGGGGACAGGGCAACCGCCCGGGGCCTCGCGCTTGCAGAGGCCTCGCGCAACGACACAAGCAAAAAAAAATATTTTTTAAGTACATACAGTTTTTTTATTTATGATTTCACCCTTTTTTTTATTAATTCCTTGAGAACGTGGCCGCTTCCATGTCCATTGCTGCGGGCGTCTCTGGTGACACTGAAGGCATTTCCAGTGGCACCCGGCGGACTTTGGCCACCCGTGTGGCCTCTTCGGGGGTTTGGTCGGAATGAAAATCCCGCTAACATAACCGTAAATTAAACTAAAGTTAGTAAACTATTTCATTTATTCAAAACATACCTAATTGAACTCATGCCACCTTGGAATTATTTTGCTTGCAATGAGTTCAAAGTCTTTACTGTACCGTGCACCGTACAACAACCAAACCTACCTCTTTTCGCATCTCGTAATTTTATAGAGAAAGGGCCTCGCAAAGGGTATGTCCCGGCGTACGGGGTACAGAGTTGGATTATGGCGTTATACGCCCCAGTATGGGCGGCCAGATGGACGGCTAACAACGTGGCTGTTTTAAACTTAAAGATATTAAGAAGGTAACGCAAGATCTCCTTAGAGGCTGCATGTCTCTTAGCCGGAACCCCTCCATTAGAACCTGGAAGCAAGAGCCTTTGCGTCATTGTTTCAACGGCTCAAGGGGGTTCTGAAGCGGGACCACAGGCCTGCGTCTCGTCGAGGCTCAGCACTGCCAACTCCGCCAGGATCTCATTGAGACATGGAAGGTGCGACTTTATCAACCACTGTGGGGAACCACCACCATCGCAGCGGTAGAACCGATCATGGACGAATGGCTGCACAGGCGGCTCGGTGACCGGATCCATCGTGAGGTCACGCTCCAGTGTTAACACTGCGAGGGGTCCGACGAAGGCACCGCACTCCACACGCTTGTGGAGCACTCAGCCTAGGCGAGTCAGCTCTGGGACCTCGTCGTGGGTCTAGGCGTGAATACCCTCTCAGTGGAAACCATGCTTTGAGCCTTGGTCTCCAGCAGTAGGCGGAACATGGCCGTGTCCTTCATCGAGCACGTCATGCTCGCGAAGGTGGCGGCCGAGAGGGAGAGGGAGCGTACCCTCTCTGAGTTCCGAAGTGAGTGGCCGCAGACTCATCTACGGTCAGCTGCAGTGCTGAAGCCCCACAGAACGCACATTTACTCACCGACGCTGGATAAAACCCGACCCCAATGATGCGGGATAAATGAATGAATGATGAATGTACGTAGGTATACCTAGCTATATACAGAATGAATTTTTCAAGTGGGCTTGGATGGCCAAATCCGGAACTATAAGGAATAGCGAATAATGCCGATATGAATTTTATTAAAATTCTAAGTTTTCCTTAAATTTGCCGTATATCATTACTTCCCAGAATTTGATCCTTAACAGCAACACTAACGTATGGTGTAATAATAAAGGATGTGATTTTTTTCTAAATCAATGGGTTCGATTCCCAGCTAGGATTATAGGTTTTTAAAAAATCTAATGATGAGGTTTTAAGTTTCATCAAAATTGGGCTCGTGACTCCTTTGAGCATTTTTCGCTATTCCTTATAGTTCCTGATTTGGCCATCCAAGCCCACTTGAAAAAGTCACCTGTATACAAACTAAAAATCTTCTCTTGAAGGGAAGATTCTACAGGACACTAATGTAGGAGAAGACTAATGTAGCTCATCGAAGTTGATCAATCGGTGTGGTAGCAACTATCATCGAGTGACATCTACTAATCCGTTCTAGCATCTATGGATGTTTTAGATCGATTTACATATGTGGCATCGATTAATCTCCTACCGATTGATGTCGTCTATCACTTGGCCCTATCGACTAGTCTGGTAGCACTTAGTTATTCGTATAATGACCAAGTGATACAAATTGAAATTGTTGTGTTCCCATTAGGAGCGTGACGTCGAGCCGAATATCCAGAAAGAATTTCCAGCATTGATGTCAGTTCTCGTGCAGCGATACTTGAGAGACAAGCACAATACTAGAATGTACGTCAGCTGTGTTGAAAGTGAACTGGAGGCGATACGAAGGAGTATTGACTCTATCAAAATAATGGATCGAAAATTGCAAACACATACCGAAATCTTCCAGAATGGCCAAGACGACAGTAGAACATAGAATTGTATTTGTCATCTCAACAGATCCCGAATAATATAATTAAATTATTAGTTATGGAAAATGGGAATTAGGGAATTGTTGAATGGTATTGAATCGTAAATCAATCGTAAACAGGATAGTAACCGGATTCAAATCGGGCAGACATTATCAAAAATAGCTGAAATAGAATAAAAATTTGGACCTTCCTCATCCTTCAAATATTCTCGATCCGATGATCGTAAAAGCTCACTAGAGTCATGGTCTCGATAAATTTCATCGATATTTTAATGTTGAATGTATATTTGGGTAGGTATAGCTGTAGATGCATTTGTTAATAATAAAACTTTCTGCTGATTCATTACTTTAAAAATTTCCTTTAATATTAACATTGAATAAAATATATTATGTACAAGTTAAACATACTCGATATGAATATGCTACAATATAAGTAATATAATATTTAAAATACTTTCAAACCGATTTACTAAGCCATTTTTCACCTTCCACTAAACGCTAATCTCAAGAACTATTGGTTCAAGAATTATTGGTTATAACATCATTTTTAATGAGAGGTGAATTGCCCAGTACATTCACACCAATAGTCATTTGAGGTCCATACCCAAATACATCCATGGCGGAGTATTCGCCTCGGATCACATTCTGACATGGAACTTCCCCGCCTTAGTGACGTATTTGACACCCTTGAACGGTTTATACTTGGCCCCGTACATGTCTAAACGACTGACTCTGAGCCCGCTTACAGCCAATTGTGGTATTGTAAAGTGTACGTTAATGCTTGGGTTGGCACCCGTTGTGTCCGCGCCTGTCGCTACCGATACCTGGATAGAGATATTGTGATGTTAAATCATAGGAATAATAAGTATATGTTGCCAAGTATAAGTTGGCGTTCCAATGCGCCACATTACATTGAAAGACGTCAAAAACGAGATTTCAAAACAATGACTCCATACAATTATATTAGTTCAATTTTTTGCCACGCGCTCGACTTGGCGAGCTGTGTACAGCTGCAGTCCAGGTACAAAAATGCATTCCCATTGTATCAATGCACATAACTTGACTGTATTATTAACGCTTTGCAAAGATTCTATTTAGAGGGTTACTTACATCTGTCCTGGCAATAATAAAAATACACTTTTGAACGTTGACTGTACAGTCACGAGCATAAATATGTTACTATAAACAGATCGGCAATTTTATCTGATCGTTCATATACAGCATATTAAAGTGACGATGTTAATTTCCAAAGTAATCTGATACCTCTAAGAGCAAAAATATCTGACGTTTAATAATTGAGCGAAGCGAGCGTAGCGCGCGGAGCTCCTTATCAGGTGACACAAATGCAACTCGATATGAAATTGTTTCTCGACAACTACCCAACCGATTTTCATGATTTTTTCACTCAAAAATCAAGCATTCTAAGGTGCAGGTTTTGTTCGAGATCGAATTTTGATTTAGAACCCTCAAAAAAAGTTATTGGCCAAAAATATGACCAATAGTCGCTTCGCTCAATTGCATGCTGCAGCGCAGTACCACGGCAGCGACCGCAGCTCCTAGTTCTACGTTTCTGTTAGCAATTTGAATTAGTTCGTCCCATCTCTTTCATCAAATTATTTCTTTCATATCGCGTGTGACGTCATTGACATGTCATTTGTTTCGAGTTGTGGACTTGTGGACCAATTTTTTTGAAAATTGGTACAGAAGTAGCCAACTTCCTGGATCTGGACATAGAATAAGGGATATAAGGTCATCATACGATGTATTTAATGACCTAGTGATTTGCAGTGAGTCTAATATTTCTCCTTTATCTAGAGAAAAGCCAAATACTCACTGTTCCTTTAATATTAGGCAATTTAGGCAGCTCTATACGCCCAATGTCCCATAGTAGCACTTTACTAACTGGATCGTAGGAATATTTCCCTTGGTTAGCGGTCAATGAGCAATTCAAGACGCACTTAGGCATGCATATTTCTAACGCAACATCTGAAAATAAAACTGACATTACAAAAATGCTTAGTTTAAGATACGGTGAGATGGTAAGATAGCTTTCTTTCAGGTATATTCGGGAAGCACTGCGAGGTTTCCGGCAAAGACAGTACTCCACACGTTGGTAGTGGTCAGCGTGGACGAGTCAGCCTCGGGACCTCGTAGTGGGTCTAGGCGTGTATACCCTCTCGCTGGAGACCATGCTTTAAGCCATGGGGTCTAACTCGTCTAAGTGGAATGTGTCTGTAAGCGGGTTATGCTCGCGGCCGAGAGGTAGTGTACCCTCCCCCGCCGAGTTCCGACTCAGCTACGCTCAGAACCATCGACCTCCATGATTGGGGCCTGAGGACGGCGGGATAGCCACCTGCCGTCCTTACAGAAGCAGGCTAGAAGGGCTGCGTGCTGAGGGGTTTCACCCCACGCACGCCTTCCCTGACCGACGCGTGAAGAATGATATAGTTTTTCGAACAGTGGAAGGATGGAGAAATACCAATATAAATTAATAAAAATAGAGCATGAAATATGTACAACTTTTATATCGATCAGACTTGACAACAGTAATTTTTCAGTCACATTTTTCGAATACAAAAATATAAAACAGAATACAAAAGAGGTTTGAATATATTAGAGTTTGAATACCAAACTCAAACTCTAATACTTTCCCTTATTCAAAGCTTCTGCATCCCGAGGACTAAAGAAAGCGTGCAAAATCTTGGACGAGGCAACCCTTTCGTTAGGATGTCAGCCAGTTGATCCGTAGTGGAAATTCTCTTAACCTCTATTGCACCTTCAGCAACTTGCTCTCGAACATAAAAATGACGTATACGAATATGCTTTGTCCGCTTGTGAAATTCCGGATTGTGTGCCAAACGAACAGCAGCTTCGTTGTCAACAAACATGACAGGAGTATTCTTGAGCTTAGTCAGCTCTTCCATTATCCTAGTTAGCCAAACTAGTTCTCTTGCAGCTTCACTAGCTGCTACTAGCTCTGCTTCGGTAGTAGAAATAGCAACGGATGATTGTCGTTGACTGAGCCAGGATATCACGCCTCCTGCATAGCGGCAGGCCACGCCTGTAGTAGATCGGCTTGTCTCTCGATCTCCTCCATGGTCCGCATCACTATATCCCTCGAGTATTCCAGGTTTATGGCGGTCATATTTGACTCCATAGGAATACGTGCCTTTGACGTAACGAAGAATCCTTTTTACGCCAAGCCAGTCTTCTTTAGAAGGGCACTCTAGTTTTCGGGAAGCAACACCCACTGCATATGCAATGTCCGGACGTGTTCCGACCATAAGATACGCTAAAGCGCCAACAGCTTCTCTATACGGATGTTTTTCGTTCTTCTCAGTTTCGACTTTCCCTGATTGAGAAGTTTCTATGGGTGTTGTCACAGGATTGCAATCCGCCATCCCAAAACGGTCCAGGACTTTTCTTGCGTAGGTTTCCTGATTTATGAAGACAGAGCCATCCTCTCCTCTTACGATTTGTAGTCCAAGATAATACGACGCGGGCTTCGTCGTAATCTGCAATCGTTTTCGTAAATCGTTCAGAAAAGAATTTGCTAATTCTTTATCAGTTGCCGCTACTAATCCATCATCTACGTATAGTGTGATTAATAACTTCTTGCCGTTTATTTCCTTGGTATATAGACATGAATCAGCCTCACATTGCTTAAAGCCCATCCCTAGTAAAATTGCTGCGAAACATGAGTTCCAACATCTCGGAGCTTGCTTTAAACCATATAAGCTTCGATTCAGTCTCCAGACTTTAGACGTTCCGTCGCTAAAGCCTTCAGGTTGCTGCATATAAATTTCCTCTTCAAGCTTTCCGTTGAGGAACGCTGTAGCAACGTCAAACTGAATTAAATGCATGTTTTCCTTAGCGCTGACGCTCAATAGTGCTCTGACGGTTGCTAGACGCGTTACAGGACTGAAAGTTTGGTCGTAATCAACCCCTTTTCTTTGTTTAAATCCCTTCACTACGAGCCGTGCTTTGTACTTGTCTATTGAACCGTCTGGGTTTCTTTTTGTTCGTAGAACCCATTTGCAAGGTAGCGCTCTTCTTCCCTTCGGTAGATCACATGCCGTCCACATATTTAGATCATTTAAGGACTTCATTTCACTATGCATTGCTATGCGCCATTCTTCACAATCGTTCCGATTCATCGCATCAGCAAAATTCGATGGGTACGTCTCTGTTATGCATACGTAGTCGTCGTATTTATCAGGCCGTCGTATTTCGTCGCGATTGCGTAAATTGTAACGTGGCGATTCAGCATCATAGAACTCGTCTCCTTCTGGATTTTCATGATGTGGTTCTGGTTCATGGACGTGGTCTTCTTGGACTGCTTCGAGTTCCAAATTATCTCCCTCAAGTCCACGTTCATGATGAGAGTCTGAGAGCCGATCATCTTCACGGTCTCCTTCATGTACGATATGATCTGGATCATGATGAACTTCTACATGTTCAGCCGGTTCCTCATTCCTGATGGCGTAGTCCATCGGCAGTCGCAGTGAGTACTCCCTCGTATTTGCGTCTTGTTGCCCACAGTCAGGGTGACCATCACTATTTGGGAGCGGCTTCTCATTAAAAATTACATCACGGGAGCGGACGAGTCTATTCCTTTCCCCATCGGTAATCCAGATGCGGTAGCCATCTTCATCGTAACCAACAAGTTTTCCTTTGATGGCCTTTTTGTTCATCTTCTTCCGTTTCTGCTTTGGAACGTGGACGTAGGCGTTGCATCCTATAATTCGAAGATGCTTGATAGCCGGTTTCTTCCCAGTCCAAAGTTCATACGGTGACTTGTTTTTCTTGTTTGTTGGACCAGTTCTATTGAGAATGTACGCGGCCGTGTTGATAAGTTCGGCCCAGAGTTCTTGTGGCATCGCTTCGTGCGCATACATCATAGATCTCGCTGTTTCAACCAAGGTTCTATTTTCTCGCTCGCTGACACCATTTTGTTCCGGTGTGTACGGCATTACCAGTCGTTGTTGAATTCCATAATAGCCTAGTAATTCTCGAACGGACTTGTTGTCAAATTCTCCACCGTTGTCGCTTAATAGGCATTTTATGGTATGTCCTTCGGTTTTCGTTTTCGAGCTAACATTAAGGCGAGCTTATCCTTAACCTCTGACTTGTGTTTCAGGAAGTATACCATACGGTAGCCGGTGTAGTCGTCTTTGAACAACACGTAGTACTGGAATTTTGAATGACTTGGTTGAAATGGTCCACAAACGTCTGTATGTACGAGCTCCCCAAGCGCGGTAGCTCGAGTTCTTGTACCGAATTTCATTTTATGTGCTTTACCGAAAATGCAACCTTCGCATAGCTCCTTATCAAGAGGTAAGTCTATGTCCAGTTCTCGCTTAACTGCAACTTTTACATGCCTCTTGTTTTGATGAGCTAATCTCTCGTGATACAGTTGCATAGTATTGGATGTCACATAGATTGCTGCAGGATTCTCTGGTCGCACGACTTTGATATCCAGTCTGTACAGTCCACCATCTTTCTGTCGTCTTCCGAATAAACAGGCTTCTCCATTGACTAAGACTGTGCATTCTGTTGTCGTTGATGTAAATTGACTGTTAGGAATCTTGTCGTGTACTGCAGAGTACAGAGAATAAATTTTTCGTGATGGCTGGGACGTACCAAACGTCTTGCAGGGTTACTCGTTGTAGCTTCCCTCTTTCATTTGCCTCGAGAATTACTGAACCTTTGCCTTCAGCGCGAATAGAATTGCCATTGGCCGTTGTTACAGTACGTATCTCGTCAAAACGTTGGAAGGTTTGGTATATATCAGCCCGGTTTGTCACATGGCTCGCGGCGCCGTTATCCACGTACCAGTTTTCTGTGTCAGGATCGATGGTAAATATTTCTGTGCTCTCTATGGACATAAGGATCATGTTTGCCGATTTAGAGGAAGTAGGCGTTGCTTGCGAATTGCTGCTCTTCGGAGGCTTCCCGTCTTTGATCCACTTCTGACAGTTTCTCACTCGATGGCCTATAACTTGGCAGTAATAGCATTTCAACTTCCTATCCTTCTTCTCCGCATTAGACGTGGTGCCGGAATTTGAAACAACAAGGGCTTCCTGTTGAAGTACGTTGTTACTCTGCAGTGCTCGTTCAAATGCACATAAATGGCTTGTGAGGCTCTCGATAGTTCGCTCAGATTTCGGTTGTAAAAGCCAGATGCTTCTGAATGAAAAGTAAGTCTCGTCGAGTGTATCCAGAATCTTGCATAAAAGCAGCAGTTCTGGTAGCTCGCTGGTTTGATTCTTACTTAACTCCTGATTAAGCTGCGTCCAAATGTTCTTTAGTTTTGACATGTGTGTGGCTATGTCGTCGGCCAAATCTTTTCTAAAGCCAAAGAAGCTCATGCATAGATTGTAAGACTTATCTTCGTCTGTACCGTCGAATAGTCTATGCAACTCAAGCCATACGTCTCTTGCATTCGTGTATCTCATTACCTTTCTTAGTGTATCTTATTGCATATTGGTTGTTATTATGAGAAGAGCAGTTGCGTCTGCCTTTACAAAACTCACTAAGTAGCAACTGCTGACTCTTCAGCGCCAGGAACGGGTTCGATGGGTTTCATGAACGAGCCTTCTACTACTTCCAGCGCGTGCGGGACGGTGCGTAGCAGACTTACGGCTTTGTATTTCCATGTGTCCCAATTCGTTTTTCCTTGGAGCAAACCAATTTGTAATTTCGTGATATTCTCCATATCGTCGTCGTGGGGTGGGACCGATAACCTGATATAGTTTTTCGAACAGTGGAAGGATGGAGAAATACCAATATAAATTAATAAAAATAGAGCATGAAATATGTACAACTTTTATATCGATCAGACTTGACAACAGTAATTTTTCAGTCACATTTTTCGAATACAAAAATATAAAACAGAATACAAAAGAGGTTTGAATATATTAGAGTTTGAATACCAAACTCAAACTCTAATAAAGAAACCCATAGGTCGCATAGGTGGCCATAAGGGAATTTCTCCGACTGCGTATTACTTGCCGGGCAATAGACGATGGGACTATCGATCGTACGATTAATATTATAAAAAATCCTTACTTTCCAAAACTCTGCCCATAGTTTGCTTGGGTCCAACAGTGAGGTCCAGCCGACCTTGGTCCCCATTGGACCGCAGGGAGAGGTTGTGTCTCACGTACAGCGGTATGGCCACTACGCTCTGGGACCCAATGTGGTAAGACATCAGACGGAAGTTACCGTCCGGAGGTATAAACGATAGAATTCTTTCTGACTGAAACAATATTATGTGTAATTTATTTCGTGCATGAACAAATTTTTATAAAATAGTCAGTAATTTTTTAGTTTGTTCAATATGTTGTAAAGGACAAGAATTCTAATCTTTCCACTTTATTATTTTTCATTTTACTCAATCATACTTTTACTTGAGATATTTTATATATTTTTTTAAATTAACACAGGCATTATTTCGATGTTTGGTTGCGATAGCTTCGATCTTGGTTAGAACAACAGTCTGTTAAAACATTCCGTCTAGACTTACATTTTGTGATTTATATTGTAAAATAAAAAAGTTAACATAGTCATTAGTTTAAACAACTTATCCTATATAACATTTTTCATTGCTGCTCCTCTCCTATTGGTCGTAGCGTGATGTTATATAACCTATTATCTTACTCAATAAATGAACTATTCAACACAAAATTCCTTGCACTTTAATGACCTGTACGAGGCGAGGCCAAATGCGATTCGCGTCGCAGAGCACTGGGACAAGAATATAATCTGTTGCCCATCGACACGAGAAGAAGAAGAAGAACACAAAATTCAAACTTTTCAGCTTCATAATATTAACAGTACCTATAGATTCTTGCAGTCATATTCAAAACTCCCCCTTATTCATAAGGAGTTGTCATAATGAAGATATCAGAGGTTTAAAATAGGTACCGATTGTCATAAAAGAGAGGGACACAATCTGTTTTTTTTTTTTTTTTTTTTATATTTGGTTCGCCAAATTGACGCCGCCCGCCTGGTGGTAAGTCGTGACGACGTCTAGCGATTGTGGGCCACTCTCACAGCACACATTACTATTGAGAGTGGCCCTCAACTTGACGACCTACTGATGTGCCTCTTCACGCTCCGCTTAAAGAACCCAGGATTATATGTGGGAGGAAACACGTGCACAGGCAGGGCGTTCCAGGCCACTATCGTTCGGCAGAGAAACGAACGTTTAAAACGTTCGGTTCTCGCGAACATGCTATCCACTGTGTGGGGGTGGCATCTCTGCCCGGCACGAGTCGTTCGGGATCGGAAGGAAGAGGGTGGGATCAGATTGAAGAGCTCTTCAGAACACTCGCCGTGGTAAATACGGTAGAATGCGGCCAAGGAAGCTATTGTTCGGCGCTGAGCTAGCGGCTCAAGGCTTCCCGTTACCTCCGGACAACCTATAATACGGATAGCCCGTCGCTGCATAGCGTCGAGAGCGTCCAGCAGATACTTCGCGGAGCCGTCCCAGAGGTGAGAGCAGTATTCGACGCAGGGTCTAATCTGCGTCTTGTACAGCAGACACCTCTGGTCCGGTGTAAAGAATCTCTTTACCTTATTCAGTATTCCTAGTTTCCGCGAAGCTAGCCCTATACATCTTTCGATGTAGTTTTTATTATTGAGCTCTCGACGAACGTCTATGCCAAGGATATCAAGGTTGTCCTTCATTGGTAATAATGCATTCTGAAGAGAGGGTAGGGGAAGGAAAGGGGATTTCTTCGCAGTAAATGCACACGCCTGTGTTTTGCGGGCATTGAACTCGACCAGGTTCTCGGTACCCCATTGAGAGATATTGTCGAGGTTACGGTCGAGATCAGCCACGAGTCGTCGTCTCTCCTCCTCAATCTCAGATCGCCCCGCCGTCGGACGAACCGAGTAACTCCCGTGCAGTGTGCTGTCATCTGCATAGCAATGAATGTTCCCGAGGGATAGCATATCATTGATATGCAGAAGAAAGAGAGTTGGTGATAGTACGGACCCCTGCGGTACCCCGGCATTCACTTGCAAGAAGCGAGAAGCCTGGCCATCGCAGAGGACCCGCACTCGGCGCTCGTTTAAAAAGCTGGCAATCCAGCTGCACAGTTGAGGAGGTAGACCATATGCCGGAAGCTTGGAAAGGAGCGAAGCATGCCAGACCCTATCGAAGGCTTTGGCGATGTCCAGGCTAATAGCCAAGGACTCGCCGTGCCTTTCCATAGCCCCACCCCAGACATGCGTTACGAATGCCAGAAGATCACCCGTTGATCGCTTTGGCCTGAAGCCGTATTGTCGATCATTGATTAATGAGTGATCCTCTAGGAATTGCATGAGCTGCTTATTTATAAGGAGCTCAAGCACCTTGCAAATGACTGAGGTGACAGCTATGGGTCGATAGTTGCCTGGATCGGACCGATCCCCTTTCTTGGGGATCGGTTGTACGTTCGCCTCCTTCCAGACCTCCGGCACGAGCCCTGAAGAGTATGACAGGCGGTACAGACGCGTTAATACTGGAGACAACTCAGCTGCACATTTTCGTAGCACCACCGCCGGAATGCCGTCAGGGCCACTGGCTTTCCGCGTGTCGAGTGACCGCAGCACTGCCCGTACATCACATTGCCTGATAACAATATCAGGCATTGTGTGGCCACAGTTGGCGATGGCGGGGGGCTGCAGGCCACGGTCGTCGACCCGGGAATTAGCCGCAAAGAGGTCTGCGAGCATATCCGCTTTCTCTTGGGCTTTGTGAGCCAGTGTTCCATCTGGGTAACGCAGCGGTGGCAGCGAGGGCTGACAAAAGTTAGATTGCACGGCTTTGGCCAGTTGCCAGAATCCACGGCTGCCCGTGGGATGGGAAGTGAGCTCCTGACCAAGCCGCGCGACGCGCTGGGCATCCGCTCTCTTAAAGGCCCTCTTACTCGACTTTGTGGCCCGGTTGTACGCTGCTTTGAGGTGGCCCACGTTTGGGTCGCGCACAGCCCGGGCCCTGATCCAGGCGCGATATGCCGACTGTTTTTGTCGAACAGCTTTGGCACAATCTCGCCCGAACCAGGGACGGGCTCTGCGGATACTGGTGACATCAGTGAAAGGGATGTAATAATCCATCCCTAAACTGATCTCGCCAGCAATAGCAGAAGCACTATCCGAAGGAGCCTTTCCTACAAAGCAGCGCTGGCTCCAGGGGACGGACGCATAATAATCGCGTAGACCGTCCCAATCCGCTGACGAGTAGTGCCATAGTCGTCGTGACGTTTGTACAGGACGTGCAGGAGGTGACACCTTCATGCCAGCGTGAACAACACAGTGGTCGGAACTACCCAGTGGGGCTCCTACCGAAACACTGTACTGGGCTGGGCGACTCGTCAGCAGTAGATCCAGCAGAGCGGGCGCGTGATCTGACCTGTCTGGTATCCGGGTGATCCCGCATACCATCTGGGTCAGACCGTGGGAGAGAGCGAACGCATGGGCGGCTCTACCCGCATGATCAGTCTTGAGGGACCCCAGCCATTCAATGTGATGGCCATTGAAGTCCCCCAGAAATACTAGGTCAGCGTTCGGGAACCGCACCTGCGCTTCATCAGCCGTCTCGCTGAGGTACTGGAAGAGCTTTGTTGTCTCAGAATCCCCTGTGTGGGATCGGTAGACGCACACGTAGATCTGGCTCATAGAGCCATGGTCTACGTGCAGCCAAAGGACGGAATTGGAGGGGTTCTCTAGGCAGCGCAACCGGCGGCAGCAAACATCCGCCCTAACGAACACGCACACCCCGGCTTTGTCTCGAAATTGTTCCTCGATGACATAGCCGGGGTAACACAGGTAAGACGTGTCGTCAGGGCGGCGTATTTGTGTCTCCGTGAGGAACATCACAGCGGGCCGTGCCGTCTCAAGGTGGTGGTGGACGGTATCGAGGTTCGCATGGAGTCCACGGACGTTAGTGAACTCCACCTCGAAATGTGAAGTTGTGGGGTTTCCTAGGGCCGCTGTGTAACGTTTATTTCTTTTTTGTTGCACTGCCATTGTAGATTTTGAAGAAGAAGCGTGAAGACAGGGCGACATCTGGTGCAGCAGTAAGTGACAAAGCGCAGGGGCTAGCTTTGTCTAGAACCGTGTGGTTAGGTCGGAGCCGACTCGCCGGACGGAAGGGCTCCCAAACCCCCCTGATGCAAGGCCGCCGCTACCCCACACCGGTTACCACCCGGAGCGGCGATCCCACATCAGGATTATGCGCAACATGTGGGGCAGCCTCCTGGGGTGGTTGGCCCCAGGCGGGCCCCATGACTGTGTTGCGGGCGGCCGCGGCAACGCCGTTGCTAAGGGTCTCCCTGGCCGGCGAATCGACCCACACCACCCACACTAGACTCCGTTTCGCCCCCACTGGTCCCATGCCTGCTGCACCATACATCGCCCCGGGCCCGGCGGTGCAGCTGCTGAACCCCTAACGCAACCCAGCCTGGGCTGGGTTACTTGGGGGGCTTTAGCACAGCTGCACGGTGGTACCCCCCCGGACCAACACTGTTGTACCACCTGGTACCCACGTAGGGGCCGAAGCCTCTCCATAGGTACCGTAAATTAACGAGCCTCGTCCGTTTATCAGCAGGTGCGCCACTAGCAGGTGAGGTCGCTGGGGCCCTATAGATGTTGGTAGAGCCCCTTTGCACCCAAAAAAAAACCCTTTGCTCCTGTACACCTGACAGAGACAGAAGATTCTCTTGAGCTCTTCTGAATCTAAACACATTCAATAGAGCATTTTGAATTAATAACTGACTGCTTCGGTGGCGTAGTCGGTAGTGCACTCGCTTGATTCCCGGTCGGGACAAAGTGTGATGACATATACGTTTGTACCGAAGTCTCGCTGTTTCCTATGTATAATATGTATGTATTTAAAAAAATGTATATAAGTATTTATATCAGTTTATCTAATACTCATATCACAAGCTTTGCTTAGTTTGAGACTAGATGGCGTTGTGTGAATTGACATATTTATTTATTAATAAGGTTTTTAGCCAATAATAGCGTTTCATTATGAATAAGGGGATATGTATATAGGTATAACGGATCTTACCTCCCATCGCTTAAATCTCACACATGGATGGAATGAAACATCATCAAACAGTCGTGGGTTCACAAATGTTAGCGTCAGATCTGGCATTCCACTTAATTTTATACAACAGTCAATCTGTAAGAGACAAACAATTTAATAAAGATAGTTCAACAACATGGTTTTAATTTGTAATGGGAGAGACACAAATAGGCGTGGATCTAAACAAAAGAACAAGTATAATACCTACACATTTGTTGTACTTATAATTTATTGCTTATACCTAATTGGCTAGTTCAATTATAAGATGTGGCTTATGTCGTATGCGCAGATGGAAACTGGTAGAAGCTTGTAAAAAGGACTAGAACCGCCTTCTAGTAAGAAAAAGACGTTTCGTATATATGACGTCAGAGGTGCCTCGGTTATTTGCTTGCCTACACGCCACAACGTGTTATGCCTATGTACAGTCCGAAATCTGACTCTTTTAAGTAGGTACTTATTATTTGATTTTGATTTGATTTGATTAAAAGTAAGAAGGTTTTTCGAAAATAAATCAATACTTACATATCCCTGTATTTCAGCAGATACAGTAGCACCACTTTTATCAATAATAGCATCTACTTCCTCAACCACATCGAAGTAGGCTTCATTGTTAGCATATTTGACACCGGACCGACGCCATGGTACGTTTGATAACTGACCAGATGGCAATATTGAAGACACACTGTAAATGTGATAATATATTTTCAACCGACTTCCTTTAATTGAAAGCTACTACTTCCCAAGTGGTCCTATTTCAATTTGGTCCCATTCCCAAGGTTCCTCAGTGGGGGTCGACTTTCCAGCCTAACTGAGATGTGGCTGAACTTCGATATTTTCCATGAAGTGACTGCCATCTGACCTCCACAACCCATGCGCGATATCGAAGTTCTGTAGATAGACTGGTCGGATTTTTGATTTAGGGCTCCAACTACCCCTAACAACTGCCATAGATGTTCGTATGACAACCGTTCTTATATCAATTTGACCCAATTCCGACAATTATTTGGTCCCAATTTGATCATTTGAAGCCAGTTGCTGTGTCAATTTTTGACGTGTTTTTATATGATACTAGTAGTCACCCGCAGCTATGCCTGCATGCTATACATGAAATAGTTTTAAGGTTCCTAATTCAAAAAGTAGCCTAAATCTTTCCTCGAGAACAACTCTATCCATCAGTGATAGCATGAAATGTTAAAAAACTGTGCAATAACTGATCTATATGATCTCAATAAACTTACTTTGATTTTCCGGTAACAGTATTAGCAATAGTTCTTAAAATATTAGGTGGTTTGATCAATTCCTTAAGTATATTGCTCTCTGTGGCCAGAGGGAAGCCATTGTCAAGCATTTCATCTAATAACTGTGGACAAAATACATTTATTATCAAAATCATATCGATTTTACATTAAAAGGTCTGTATAAAAATAATAATTACAAATTTGTTACCTCATATACAACTACATAATTTTCCTTAATAATTGTTTCAGTGCAGTCAGAAAAGTAATCCTGAAAATATTTTTTTTTTAATTATTAATTTAAACAAGAATAACAATCAGACAACAGTAGACAAACAACAATTAGAACCTTGTTAAATTAAAATATTCAAAAACATTGATAGTCAAGTTTAACATTTTTATGTTTATGAAAATTACCTGGAATGTATCAACAACTCTATGCAGGAACTCAATAACAAACAAAGGAGCAACTTCCTGCATGCAAACTGCAACTAGAGCAATGCCCCCACTCTGTATAGATATCAGGTAATGATGAGGAGCTGCCAACACTGGTGGGACATCCTGAGAAAATTCATTAATACATTACAATATTGATTATGAATCACAACCTATACTTATAATAAAAAATACATGAATGACATACATTTGGTGATGCTCTCTGTGCTTCCAAATAGTAGTCACATACTGATCGTGGTATAACGCTTCTCCAATGTTTTTCAAGAAATACATCCCTGTAAAAGCAAAAATTTATATTTATATAAAATTTATTCGTCTCTTTAAAATTTCTATGGTTTATGAATACAGAATATGCAAGAAGCCTACATTCGCTGTAAAATGTAAGTAGGAACACAAACAAAGTATGTCCCTCCCTGTATCTTGTTTTCCCTTGGAAACTGGTACAGGAATTATTATTATGTTTATTGAATCTTTTAATGTGTCAAGTTTAATCAACATGTAGGTACCAGTCACTTCAATTTGCTTAGTAGTAAAGATTTTAATAACATTATAAAACCATAATTCTATCACAAGATTTAGGAAGTTTACTATATTATACAGTGATGATAACTAAACTTAACAGAAAGTTTATCATGGACATTTCTACTTATTTGATAAAAAAAAGAGTTATAAGAGTAGAAGGTTAGTGAATATACATATTTCCACTGCTTTAGTAATTCTTAAATAGTCTATTCCATGGGATATTGCTGCTAAGACCACTGAAGCCCACCCCAAGAATTATACATAACATAACATACATAATATTATTAAAAATTGCTATTACAAAAAAAACCTTACCCAGATGGATTTATAATAAATAAACTATGTATCATTTCAACCTAATCTTTATCTATAAATAAGAAACAAAATAATTCAAAATTTTGGTAGGGCACTGCCACAGCACAAGCACAGTACGTACAGACAGTTATGACAGACATGTGTATGTGTCACTGTCAAATAGGGCTGCTCGATATTCATCGATGTTGAACAAGCATTTTACATCAAAACATCGATGTTTCCGACACATTGATATTAAGCTGGGCACTGACGATGAAACCATTTGGTTTTCGCAACCATCATTTGTTAGATATGATGGTTGCACCTCAACCGAATGGTAATGCATCCAAACAAGGTAGGTACCATTGACGGTGCTACCGTTTGGAACACATGGCCATAGATAATACCTTAGAGCATTAAACCAACCGGAGACGCCACTAACACGCATACCCCGCTGCCAAAGGTATGAGACCACGGGTCATGCCCGTTATATAAAACAAGTTGCTGCGCTTTCCGCGCCATTCCCGTCGCACGGCTCACTGAGTTCACTCCTCCTATTAAAATGCCGAGTTGCTGTGTATTTTGATGTAAAACGCTATCAGCGACATCAAATATACAAAAGGATAACATTACCTTTCACCTGTAAGTATTATTTTGTTCGAATATTATCAATTAATTCATTAATATACCAAAAATCCAAAAAAATAATGCTAATCGACAGTGTTACCATTTTATGAACTACAATCTAATCTGGGGTAATTTTTAAGCTAAGTTTTCTTATCAATTTAATTAATTTTGTACTAAGCTTAATAATATTTTATACAGTATATTTTTAGTTACGTGTTGAAAGGTATTTTTACAATGTCGAATAAGAACGAAGGGATTGTTGTTTAAAACAATACCTAAGTCATATCTTCAATTAATGTAAACAAATATTTATTTTTAATTACTGCAACATAATCTAGTTTTTCAAAACCCTGTAAATATTACTAACATTCAGTTTATTGGCTGATCTGTTTACTGAGATAATTATGTACACATAAGACATTAATAATATGTCAAAATAACATTTATTGTCTAGTCATTATGTTGGAGCACTAATATAGCCTTTCAACCGATAGTAGCAATGCACACAGACATAATTCAAAAAAGGAGTATTATCTTACATTCGATAATAAAATATTTCAAAAAAATAAGCGATTTATTTTGTTGAAAGTTGTCACACTTTGATAGAATTAGAGCTGGGACAGCATAATCACCAATATCGATATTAATATTTCAGTACCATATTAACAATTTTATAAATGTTAATTTTTAGCCATTATTTTTAAAATTGCCAAAAGAACTAGTACTTCGTACCGCTTGGGTTCAATTTTGTGGGAACCATATTTCGTGGGTTCCTAAACGGACGAGTACAATTTGCTCACAGCATTTTAAAAGTTCCTGTTTTATAATATAATCAAACAATAAGAGAAAATTGATTCAGGGCGCTGTACCAACGTTGATATTATTTTACTAGTTCCTGATTTTCAGCTTAGTAGTTAACCCTTCTAATATTAGGTATACATATGAAATTGGCGTTTTATATGGAGAAAGAAAAACAATTTTTTTTAACAGTTTTTTTTTTAATCAATCAAAGTTTTGCCATTTTATAGGCAGTTCATTGATTCCTTTGCTGAAAAAGTTGCGGGAGCGAGAATCAACAAATCTTTGAAGTCGTTTTGTTTTGGACTGCCTCATCTGAATAGATTTTTTTTCCAATTAAGAAATCATCCAAATTCCGAAAAAAGTGGTAATTAGTTGGAGCAAGGTCCGGGGAATATGGTAGGTGATGGAGTCATTATTCCAACATTCCTCCTCTACTTTCGCGACCGTCTGTTGGTCTGGTGTGGTCTAGCGTTGTCCTGAAGCAGCAGTGAGTTAGAGCAGTTCACCAATCTCTGCTGATTAACGGCTAGCTATGCTGGTTTTTGGAGATCAAACTGGCCAGTTCTATAAAACGCCAATTTCATATCTAAAGACCTAATATTATAAAGACGAAAGTCTGTATGGATGTTTGTTACTCTTTCACACAAAAACTATTTGCAGGTTATAAACAAATATTGATAATTTACAATAAAAGTATTAAATAAAATAAAAAACCTTTTATTTATCGCTTATTTAAAATTAATATAAATAAGTAACCTATTTATTGTTAGTTTGGTACCCGTATTTCATACGGGTCGGGTCCAACGACTAATTAAAATAACTCTAATAGAATTTATTTTGGACAAATTTTGGTAATTTCAAAGTGCTCAATTTACAAAGACTTAAAAATTATTAGCGAAACCCCTGTACGCCTCATTAAAGAATGCATATTCTATTTAATAAATATAATGAATATTATTTTACTGTCGTTATAATACGTAAACAAAGTCATCACATATGATAATTGATAATTATCTTCACGCATTTGAAACACCAAAACATCGATACATAATATCGACATAGTCAAGCTCTAGCTTGTTTACATTAATGAGATGTCACTGATAGAGGTCCCTGTGTGTGAATGTGAGTGTGTGCGTATAGTTTAAATTAGTGTTCAACATTTTTGTTGTGTGAGTGCATAGCAACGTCATTCAAAAATGCATTAGTAGTTAACAATTAAATTAGTGTGCGTCCCCCGTCCACCTTAAAGTGGCAGACTTTTGTTCGTACAAAATAGCGCGCGTCTCTTCTCCCGTTGGTTTAATGCTCTAAGGACACATTGTGCATAGCTTCACCATAGAGTAAAAAGGATAGTTCCCCGAAATTTCGTTCTCTTTAAACTCCGAATGAAATACATTTCATGCCTATATCCCGCAGGGGTAGGCAGAGGTGCATTACACACCCAACCCCTCACTGTACGCTCACTATTGTAGGGAACCTGATAACAAAGATAACACGTGCACTTGCCCAGTTATAGCCATAACAAATACTATAAAATACCTGGGTATTATAATAGATGAGACGCTTTCGTTTAAAAAACATAGCGAAGCACTAATTAAGCGAATGCGCAAGCTGATATTTGTCTTCAAAAAAATAAGATATATAGGTGACTCAAAGGTGATTAAACAAGTCTACTATGCACTTTGTCAATCAATAATAACATATTGCATAACGTCATGGGGAGGAGCAGGCAAGACCTTGCTTTTACGCGTCGAGCGAGCTCAGAGGGCAATCCTTAAGGTATCAACGTTCCGCCCTTTCCTATTTCCCACTAACCTCCTATACAAATCTTGTGAAGTATTAACAGTCCGTCAGCTATTCATACTCAGTACGGTACTAAAACAGCACGCATCACTTCCCTACAGCACTCAAGTTTCCTACAAAGGACGGAAAGATATTGTTTGCACTGAAAGAACTGCGATAAAACGCGAATACACAGGCAAATTTTACTTGTTCTTAGGACCGCTTCTGTACAATAGGATAAACGCTACAGCAAATATTTATCCTCTTAATTATGCTCGTTGCAAGCAAGTACTAAAGAATGCCCTTCAAGGGATGTCCTACGATGACACAGAGGAGTTAATATCTGTATTTAAATAAATAGTGATAAGTTGAATAATTAAGACATATCTAATATAGTTATCAATATTGAGCCACTTTGGTATTGTACTAGCTCTTATTATATAATATTATGAATAACCTAATCATATAATGTTACGTAATTGTTTTTGTGTAATGTTATATAATTTACTTAGCTGCAATTGGCGCCTGAAATACAGGACTACCTAGTTCAGGTGCAAATTACGTTTATAAGACTACCTATTTATAAAACATCTAGAAACATATAAATGTAAATAGGTATTATTATACCTACATACTTAAGCTACTAATGCACTAACTATGATGTAATAGCGCACAATTAAAATTAAGATTCTATGTAAAATTTTATTGTACAATTATTATTACGAAATAAATTTATTATTATTTCGTTTATTCCTTTACATTCTTATTTTATACATTTTTAAATACATTTATAAAAAAAAAAACAAATACATTTAAAAATATAAAAAATAGTGACCCACCAGTAGCGGAGTAGGACCCAAACTACCGGCGGTGGAGGCTACAGACTAAGAAACCTCCTAACAATACGGCACGTGTCGAGGATAACAACCTTCTGAATCTGACTCTTGATCCAACAATCTAACGAGAGTCTCTTGAGATGTTGATCGAGACTCTTCGCTATTAATCCGTTTGCCGAAACGACCACCGGGACAATGATCGTCGAGTCTACGTCCCACATGGCGGTTATCTCGAAGGACAGATCAAGGTATTTACTAAGTTTGTCCTTCTCTGCCTTCACGAGATTTTCGTCATGCGGGACGGCGATATCGACGAGCACTGCCCGACGCTGGGTCCGATCAACCAACACGATATCGGGCCTATTTGCAACAATAGTCCTGTCCGTGATGATTGATCGGTCCCAGTAGAGCAATGCACGACCATTCTCAAGAACTGGCACTGGTGTATACTTATAGTACGGTACTTCAAACTCAATAAGGCCATATTGAAGAGCAAGTTGCTGGTGGATGATCCTGGCTACTTGATTGTGCCTATGCAAGTACTCGGTGTTAGCAAGATACGAACAACCGGAAATAATATGGCGAAGTGATTCACCAGGACGGTGGCATGCTCGACAAATGTCGACCGTACCGTCCTTCATGATGTATTTCCGATAGTTGTTCGTCTTGATAACCTCATCTGCAATTGCACAGGCAAAACCTTCAGTTTCCCCAAAGAGGTCCCCAAAACGCAGCCAGTTCACCGAAGCGAGCAGGTCTACGTCGGGTCCTGTTAAGACCCGGTAGAACCGCCCGTGTAGCTCCTTACTCTTCCATACGTCCCTACGGTCTTCAGTACCTAGCACCTTTGGTTTACGCCAGTTCTCGTTAGCCAAGGAAAGAGGTGTCAGGCCCTTGTCAACCATCACGACATCGCAATGAATGTCACACCCGTTCTGTAGAAAGTAATCTCTCAGACTGCACACTTCACGGTTGTGGAGGTTCTTGGCATTCAAAAAGCCTCGACCCCCCCACTTCCGCGGAATGTACAGTCTCATGACAGAAGATCGTGGGTGTAACATTCGATGCAATGTCAGTTGTTGACGGACTCGCCTATCCAGAGCGTCTAGTTCCGTTTGAGTCCACCTAAGTATGCCAAAGGAGTATAACAATAAAGGTATCACCCAACCGTTGAAAGCCCGCATTTTGTTACCACCGGACAAAGAACTGTTAAGAACTTTTGTCAGGCGGCCAAAAAAACGTTCTTTCACCGATTTCTTAATATCCTCTACCGCTATACCCAATGACTCTGACATACCTAGGTATTTGTATGTTTCGGTCTCGGAGAGAGATCTGAGAGTTATTATCTCAGAAAGTTGTAAATTCGGTGAATTTACAACCTTCCCCCGTTGTACATGCATAACCGCACACTTATCAACACCGAACTCCATCTTAATGGCATTACTAAAAACTTCCGTAGTTTTTAATAATGTTACTAAATCTTGGTGCTTCAATGTGAACAGTTTGAGGTCATCCATGTACATCAGGTGAGATATAACCTCACCCCCTCTACGAAACCGATAGCCTAGCCCTGAATCCTTCAGCAATGTGCTAAGTGGATTCAGTGCTAAACAAAACCACAATGGACTCAAACTGTCGCCCTGGAATATACCACGCTCGATCCTTATCAAGCCTTGCGGGTCAGAGGCGTGCCCACCACTACCTGGTTGACGAAGGACTGTGGTCCACTGCCCCATACACGAGACTAAGAAGGATTTAAGAGTCGGATTAATTTTATACAACTCTAAAATCCTCCTCAGCCATGAATGAGGCACCGAATCATAGGCCTTCTTGTAGTCAATCCAGGCAGTAGAGAGGGCGCCCCTACTCCGCTTGACTTGTTGGCTAATGGCCATATCAATGAGGAGTAGCTCCTTAGTACCACGAGACCCAGCCCTACATCCATTCTGAGCGTTATCTAAGATATTATTAGATACTATGTGCGAGTTTATTTTACTTCTCAGAATAGATGTAAGGAGCTTGTAGATGGTAGGTAAGCAAGTGATGGGTCTATAGTTTTTAGGTTCCGTGGTACTACCTGATTTGTGGAGCAGGAAGGTGATGCCAGTGGTCATGAAAGCGGGTAAGGAACCAGACTCAAGGGCTTCTTGATACTGTGTTGCCAAGCGTTCATGCGAGCTCTGAACCCACTTTATCCAAAAGTTGTGCAATCCATCCGGCCCAGGACTTTTCCAGTTCGGGGCCGTACGCATTGCACAACTAACGTCTTCGGAGTCTATGGTAATAGATTCCATGGGTTCGATGATACTGCATTCACGCTCGACGACACGGATCCAGTCGCCCTCCGAATGTTCGACGGGCACCGACCATAAGTCACGCCAAAATTGATTCATGGCGTGAGCATCTGGCAGTTGTCCGTCGTTCAAACGTTGTCCAGTTCCCTCCCACTCTCGGTACACCTTCCTTTGGTCACTTTGGAAGATGCGATTCTGCCAGTATCTATTTACACGCTCTCTATAACGACGGATACGGCTTGCCCATGCATACACTTTCTGTTTCAGAAAGTCAATACGTTCCGTGACATTCGCTAAGTATTGCTGGGGACGAATACCGGTCTCAGCAAATGCCTGAGTCACGAAACGCATGACCCGGGGACGACTATTTCCCCGGCTGAAAGAGATAAGCTTTGCAATGAGAGTCCTAAATGTGCCGATACGTCGCTCGATTCTTGCCTGCCATACGGGAACACCATCCGGTCGTGGTGCACGGTAAGCTTCGGGGAATTTAACGCGTGCAACACGACAAGCGGCAATGGCTCCACAGTAAAGAATCGAGTGAGTATCAAGCAAATCACTGCTAGTCCGTAAGTACGGCTCTAGCAATGCATTCAGGGCTCCCATCAACGCCAGATTTCGTTTATGCATTGGCAAGCGTGGTAGCCGCGGTCTAGAATTAGGTATAAACCTATACTGCGAGATCACATCTTCCAAAGTACTCCTCAATTGCTCGCTTACCTGGATAGATGTATCACTCGTATCATTTCCCGCGTCGGGTGCGGGCGTCGCTAACGTCACACTTGTAGCAACCGTCTGTGTCACAGGTGACGGTGCTCTCGTTGACACTGGAGCTGTACGAGTAGATAATACTTCCAGGCGTAGTCGATCAAGCACAGATTGATCCAACAACTTACATCGTTGGATAGCCCGCACTTGATCCGATAGCCGTTGGACGGCAACGGTCATTGTTAGTTCAAGAGCCTGAAACAAAGGAAGCATCCTTGAACGGTACGCAGTCAGGTTGGTTTCCCCATCTGTGGCCTCATAATATGCCCGCATGACGTTTTCATTGATGGATGAAGTCCATCGCATGCGGTGCACAATACCACCGGTAGTGGGGACCCTACTCGAAGCTGGTAGGCTTCGGGGCCCCAAACTGCTCGGCGGCCGGCCTCTCCCTCGCCGGCGTACAGGTGTTGGCGACGTCGGCGGAGAGAAATACTCGTCACTTGAAGAGCTCGACGCCTCAGCGAGCACCTGTGTCGGCGATGTGCGGTCCGGTGCCTGCGAGGCGGAGTTTAGTGACGAGTCCGGGGGTGTTAGTTGCGCATTTCTGCTTCTGGCTCTTGTTTGCATCTCAATCACTTCATTTTGAATTTAGCCATAATATTGTTGATATTTTCGTAGGTATTCATATGACATGTGTCAAATCTTCTATGTTAATTTTGTAGACTTTGTTTATTGTTATAAAATAGTATAAAATCCTTTATTTATTGACTTTTTGCTTATATTAATTTTGTATCTGAAGTAATTGTATAAATTTAGGCAATAATATGTAAATAAAAATATTAAAATATTTTAAGAATGAAAATGATGTATGAGATGTTCAGAGTTGCCAGGTTCATTATTATTATTATTATTTCGTTTATTCAATAACATTCTTATTTTATACATTTTTAAATAGATTTATAAAAAACACAAATACATTTAAAAATATAAAAAATAGTGTCCCACCAGTAGCGGAGTAGGACCCAAACTACCGGCGGTGGAGGCTACAGACTGAGAAACCTCCTAACAATACGGCACGTGTCGAGGATAACAGCCTTCTGAATCTGACTCTTGATCCAACAATCTAACGAGAGTCTCTTGAGGTGTTGATCGAAACTCTTAGCTATTGTCCGTTTATTATTATTATTATTATTCATTTGCCAGTATTTTAGTCCCACGTAATAGGGGGCAAGCCTATTGCGTCACCGGGCACACATATAATGGGCTATGTCCAAAACGGCCGAATGAATTTATAAAAAGTCTCGGCGTCTCGGACTTAGAACCGAAATGTATTAAATAAATTTACCAAGTTATTTGTGGATTTCAAAATATATCTAAACTACATAGCATAGTTATCTGTGGATCTCAATCTATTTGGAAATCCAAAATGTTTCGACAACCATCAAAAATCAAATTTTGACAAATGATGGTTGCGAAAACCAAATGGTTTCATCGTGAATGTGGATGTGAATCGTGTGATGCTCATATTATAAAACTTACTTGTCCCACTTTTATTTGCACTATTTAGTGTTGCAAACCAAGTAATTATAAATAATATAACATACACTTTTTTGTACTGATAATTTTAGTAACTTTCATCAAGTGCATCCCTATTTTTAGGTTGTGGCAACCCTTAAGTGCTAATGCCAACCTACAGAAGTTGCATGAACTTCCTTTTTCTCGTGTTCTTTTGACAACACAAGGTTAGAATCATTTTATTTCTTTAAAAGTTAGCATTTATTTCGAATAACTGCAGTTATAGTTTAGTATATGTGAATAGTGACCTTTGTAACGAATTACTTTCAATTTGTAGGTATAAATAATGGCTGAAGAAAACTGGAACGATGATGCCGTGGAAGGTGGCAGCATGGCTGTTGATAACATGCCGCTACCCCAGGCGGCTGATATCCCCGAAATCAAACTCTTCGGCCGATGGAGTTGTTATGACGTTCAGGTTTCTGATATGTCACTTCAGGATTACATTTCTGTGAAGGAGAAGTATGCCAAATATTTACCACACTCTGCTGGCAGATATGCTCATAAACGTTTCCGTAAGGCTCAATGCCCCATCGTGGAGCGTTTGACCAATTCTCTCATGATGCACGGTCGCAACAATGGCAAGAAGCTAATGGCCGTCAGAATTGTGAAGCACGCCTTTGAAATCATCCACCTGCTGACTGGAGAGAACCCTCTCCAGGTTCTTGTGACAGCTATCATCAACTCTGGACCCCGTGAAGACTCCACCAGAATTGGTCGTGCGGGTACTGTACGGCGACAGGCCGTAGACGTGTCTCCTCTGCGCCGTGTGAACCAAGCAATTTGGTTATTGTGCACAGGTGCACGTGAGGCTGCATTCCGTAACATCAAGACTATTGCTGAGTGTGTAGCCGATGAACTGATCAACGCAGCAAAGGGTTCATCAAATTCTTATGCCATCAAGAAGAAGGATGAGTTAGAACGTGTTGCCAAGTCCAACCGTTAAGGATATTATTATAAGAATTCAACAATAAACAAAAATAACAAACCTTGTTATTTTATTCGTATTCACAATATATGTATGAAACTTCTAATAATGCCAACTAGTATCAGTTTGACTTGTCAAATCCAAGTGATTAATTAGTACTAATGTTTTCCTGTAAATTATTTTTTGCATAGGGTGCAAGCCAACCTTGCCTGGAGTATTGGCAGACTGACAGGTATCGGCCATGCATATAATCATATATCAGCGAACAAGTAATAACTACTAACTTTATATTAGTGAATTCAAACCTTGATACTCACTTTAATATTAATGTTATCAATAATGAAATTTGAAGAATTTCTATAGCTTATTTTAATTTGAATACCTAAAAATTTTATTTCACATCCATATTTTATGTTATTTGTTCGAAGTTGAATGATGAAGCAACAATCATCTTGTTGGTTTTCTGAACTATCAAGCTTCAGGATCCAGTTTTAGTGGAACATATTTGTAGCTTACGGTATAGTATATGGAGGTAAAATCATGCTTTTACCAGCACCAATGCTGTCCTGGAGAGGCCACACAGGTGGCTAAAGTACGCCGGGTGCCACTGGAAATACTTCCTGGTGCGTACCAGAGACGCCCGGCCATGGACGTAGGAGCGGTCGGGCGCGTGCGAAAATTTAAAAAAAACTAGTACCCATGCTGTGAGAGGGTCATTTCCCTTTGCCTATAATAGATGTTTGAAATTTTTCTCTACTATCTTCTCCTTCGGCCGGTCTTACCCTGAACTGTGTCAACTTGCAAACATTGACTTATATTAATAGGGCATCTAAAAGTGCTAAGGGGCCCAAGTAATCCTCACCTTTCTGCACGAACGGACGAAGCTCTGGCCAATATACCCAGGCCCGGGAACGGCAATAGGTTCGCCACCTACTACGTGGGGCTAACAAAGTGACTGTCGAAATGTGGCAGTAAAAAGCAATAGGTACTGTCTACCGCTTCGGGGATAAACGTGATTTGTGCCTCTACAAAATTAGGAGCATGGCAGTGTCGACATAATTACGTCGATCGACCAATTAAACCAATGATATATCAGAAAATGTCGCTGCTGTTGTCATTTTCCGCGATGTCATTAGTTAAGAATAGGTCGATCGGCATACATATGTCGATACTGCCATACTCGTGCTGCAGCACTGGTTGAGGCTCTTGTAGAGCGCTTTTCCTGTCGAGCGTAAAAACTAGAGCACTAGTGACTACTTAAGATTTGGACTCTAGACTGTCAGATAACTATTACTTTGGACAACTTGTAAAGCTTCCGTGTATGAGACCAGCGAAGAGTAGTGGAGCGGGTTCGACATATCCAGCCAATTATATTGCAGATAATGTCGATCACGTAACCACATATCCTACTAATATTATAAATGCGGAAGTTTGTATGTATGGATGTTTGTTTCTTTCACGTAAAAAAATATTGAACGGATTTTGATGAAACTTTACAATAATATAGCTTATACATCAGAATAACATAAGCTACAATTTATAATGATACGGCGACGGGAACAATAATCACGCGGACGAAGTCGCGGGCGACCACTAGAATAATAATATGTATATAATATCTTCCGGCGGGGCGCCTTCGGAATATCGCAACGCCAGGCAAGGGAGGAGGTTGTTGGGATGTTATATGACAAAAATAATTAACATCTGTCCTGGTTGGAATTATGTTATGTTTAATAGACCTCTGCCTACCACTTCGGTATATAGGTGTTATGATATGTATGTATGTGACCATTTCAATACATTTTTGAAATTTTCCGACTGATTGATATGCTGGCTGCAGATTGCCAATGCGCCTACGACTAGTACGAGTTACATCGGGTGTTGTAAAGAAACAATTAATTGGTTTGTTTGCCACTTCCTTCAGTTTTTCTATACTATTACAAGTGCTAAAAGTAGTGACTACTTCAAGTCAACATAGGACCATGTAGGTAGTCAGCACTTGTCAGTTACTTGGCCCCACGTCAAGTAATTGTTACATAGTAGGACGAACCATATCTTCAACCATGAAAATTGGCATTAGGACTGTACTCGGTGTTGGTACAACTTAAGTAAAAAGACAAGTATAATTAAATAAATGAATATTTATTATAAGAATTAAAACTATTTTTAACATTACGTAATAATTCTGATGCATTAAGCACGGTACAAATTAAGCCTCCGTCCTTGCGGAGCATCGTTCTTGACCGCCATATTGGATTGTATCTCTTCAAAAGTAGGAAGGTTGGCAAGTTTCCCGCGAGCAGCAACTGACGGTCTAGAACTCAGTAATCTTTTTGCCACGCGGGTAATATCGTCACCTGTAATTTTTTCTGTAAACGAAAGATTAGATGTAAGCATGGATTTTCTACAGTGCCTGGTAACGGCAATAGGCTTTCCCCGTATTACTTTGGACCAACAAAAATACAGGCCAAGTGTGGGTGTGTAATGCACCTCTGCCTACCTCTTTGGGGATATAGGCCTGATAATATGTATGTAAGTATGTAAGTATGTTTGTACCTATGTAAATGTGTTTATTGAATAGGACTATTCAATAAACATGACTAGGTAGCAAGTGACTTTACTTTAGTGCTAATAGTTTATTGCAGACTAGCTTTAGAAGAAAAAAAATGTGTTTGGTCCCAACAAGATCTTAAACTCTCAAGTCAACTTCACCTGCAAGTGCAAGCATAAACATTCCTGATAAGTGGCAATAGACTCGCTACCTATTACGTGGGACCAAGAAAGTTACGGGCGATAAGTTCGAGGAAACGTGTAATTTTATGTATTTATGTACCAAATAACATTTATTCACTAACCAATTTCATTGATGAAGAAAGAAGGCGGCTTTCTCTTGCCGGTCGCAAGCACTTGTCTACCGACATCCTCGAACACGACCGGTCTCGCTTCCAAGTTCATCAGTAACATCGACTGTAGTTGAGTTTTAGCTCTCTGGAAAAGTATATTTCATTATTTTTTTAACGGTTGCAAGAAGATCAAGTCTGAGGAAATAATCAAATGCATCAAATGAATAAGCAAATGCTTAAAAAAATGTAGTGTCAAAAATTTAAATGTCAGTCCAGAAACTTAGGTTCGTGGAGCACGCTTTCGTGCTCTTAGCGAGCAATAAGTAGTTAGGTGATATGCAACATAATCAGCTTATTAAGAAGAAATTACATGCAAATAGATAGAGACAATTTTAATTAGTAGAACCTCTATTATCTTAGAGGCGCATATCAACCTCACCAGATAGTGTGTGTACCTGATTGTGCTGATTAATGGAAAGGTTTTGTAACTACTCTATAACGTTAAACATATTCCTAAAAATAAAGAGATGTTTTAGTTAAGGTGCGTCCAAATATTGAGCGGCAAGAGCGCGGCAGCAACAAGCGGCATGGCCAGAAGACAATTCTGCCACGCTCTAGTTAGGACAATCCGACGAATGTTTGCGCGGCAATATGCGAGACACGCCGCGCATTTGAATTCAGTCAGTTTGAACCTAAACTACAATGAAGACGTGTACCAGTGTTTTAGCTCTGCTTATTATTCGAAAATTGCGGAGAAGAATTAAAATCTAGTGGTTCTGTGAACCGTAGACTTCGGGAGCGGCTTTGTTTATTCTTTTTCTTCTCCGGTTCGGTCGCTTCGCTCCCTCAGTCAAAAAACATATCAAAACAAGAACATGCTGGATGAAACCATTACCAGCAGACACAGCATTTGGAATCACGTCCAGACACGATTACCGACGAACGATACTGAGCAATGCTTGCGCGCTCGCGGCTGCCGTTCGCGACAAACGTCCAATCATAGCGCGGTACGCCGCGCTTAATGTTTGGACGCACCTTTAGAGAATAAATCTACATACCCTGAGTTCCATTTCACCAACTTTCCCCATCATATTGCCAAGTTCCCGAGCCACTACCAACGTTGTATCGTATATGCGTGACGGTGGGGACGCCGCGTGTACACAGAACAATCCTGTATCACCGTACGCGTGGTTGTAGGCTGTGGCGTTGAACATCCAGTGATATCTGGATTATTAACAATTATTTAAAAAAAATTATAATAAAAATAAGATGTCTGATCAATGAAAAATATTGTTTGGAGTGGATTATAGGTATGTTACATCGGTTAGAGCGGGCAAGAGAACTACTGCCAGAATGTGGGTCTGCAATATACCACTGCCTAGCCTGTCGGGGAAATAGGCATGATCGTATGTATGTATAGCTAGCAGATCGTATGTATGTAACAAGTTTAGCCCATAGGTGTAGCTCAATTGAGATGAGAGTATAGTCAGGCAGGACCTCTAAAATAAAATCTAGACAAATCATTCTATTTATTATGGGTTCAGTCCGACTGTGGAGCCAATATGTTCTTTCCTTCTGAACTGAAAACGTTTTGGATGAAATTTCAGGTAGGTGGTACATAGTTGGAGTGTTATAACTTGTAAAAAACATGCAAAACAACATGTAATATAACAAGCAAGCAGTTTTACCTATTGAGTACATTGGTATAGAGTCGTGTGTACATCCCTTTGCCGGGTCCTCCAGCCGAGAAGGACCCGCCCCCACCCATCATCATATTTAACACACATGTTGCCACGAAGTCAGGATCACTGTGGGAACAACCTGAGAATAGACAACAGATATCTAATTTAGATTCATAACTCATTAATACAGTGATTTTTTTATGCTCACGGCCCACGGTATATACACATAGTACCATAGTCCGTGTAGAATTTCTATTTTCATATTGGATTCCCAAGTGAACTTATAATAGGGGTAACCCAGAGACTCTATCACCATAGCAAGAAAGTACAAAATCTGTCCATTCAATTAATGTACAAAAATCACATGATGTAGATGTAATCGAAAAAAGATCTAAGATGTATCCTCAATTATAAATATAAACTCAAGACTTTCACGAGATAATATCAGAGATATAAATACCTCTATTCCCGACGTTTCGACTTGGTTGCAAGAGTGGTTGTCATGGGTAGTAATTTATAATTATTAAATAAAAATCATTTTATGTCGAAAAGACCTCAGCTGTAATTAACTACTTACTTTCCAGTCCTATAACCACATGAGATAATTCAGGTAAATCAGATCCTGGATATAACGGGATTTCACAGTCATCCTGTAACCAATAATGAAATATTACATAGAAAATAAAATTTATATAGCAACTGACTTAAATGTGTGTGTTTCAGGTCTTTCATAGATTTACAGATTAAGTAGAAGCTTTCTTTTTTGATAGAGGATATACATAAACAAAAGTAGATATTACTAGTGGTCGTCCCGTATTATTATAGTTGAGCAGTAGCAATACCTCGCAAACTCTAAAAACCAATTGGTGTTAAATTAAGTAATACTTGTGCTAAGGTTACTCAAAATCAGATAGAAAATATGTGGACGCTGTCACAAAAGGAAAACTCACCAGTCTCGCCGCTTGCTTGGTCAACAATTTTTTTGACTTACTTGAATAGTTGTTAATTGTTGGTAATTAGTTGTTTTTGACTTACTTGAGTAATTTAGTAATGAATTATTTAATTACCTGTTCCATCCCACCTGTATATTGTGCAATAGACTTGTCAACAAGTGGTGTGAAATCTGTACTGTTTTGTGTGTGCCAAGTGGGTTTCATATCAACAAAATATTTTTGAACAAACTCCACAAATGGTTCGTGGTCAACCTGAAACATAACAATTATTTTTTATAAAGTATAGGAGCATAGACTAAAGACTACTAATAGAACCAGGAATTGCGAATTCACATGGCAGAAATCTACATTTACTATAAAAACAAATTGAATTCATATCGCACAGATTCGCAGTTTTTTGTACAAGCCCTTAGTTGATAGAGATATATAGAACCCCTGAAGGCGTAGATACTCCACTTTTTGCCAGTAACTTTGTTTATTAAGATATTTTTAAAATGACTTTGTTAACTCTGGCCTGCGCAGATAATGAAAAACTATGAATAGAAATAAAAGTAAAGACTACGACATGGGCTTACCCCAACAGCAGCAACAACCATTCTATCAGGTGTATAATGATTCTTTAAGTAATTTAATATTGTGTTACGGTTTATTTTGTTCACATTTTCATTTGGACAAATCTTTGGTAAACCAAGTGTATTTTTTTTATATGCTGCCTGTAAAAAAATATTTCATCAATTTAGTAGAGAACTTTTCTTCTTTTTTTTTTACATTTCCACACAGAAATTTTTATTATTAGGTATTAGGTACACATACATACGTAAGTAAATTTTTTTAAATTTTATTTGTCGAATTTTATCACTGACACATGACTCAAATATTTAGGTAATTTTGTAAATGTTTATTATATGAATAATGAGTTTTAACAATAATGAGTTTTATTTACTTCAATTAATCTGGGAGCTTTATTACTTAGGACACTTTTTCATACACATATCATAATTATCATACATACACAATACACATACCCCATGAATCATGTCCATCAATATGGTTTCTTGCTCTGGTCTCATAGAAAGTGTTTCCAATTCAAAAGCAACAGATTGTCTTGCTGAGTCTATCTCCTCCTCAGATAGCTGTGGCCGTAGTGTAACTTCTGCTAAGACCTGTAAGTAAACAGTTATATCTCAAAAATACTCAACCGAGCGCCGAATAAAAACCGAGCACCTCTTGTTAGCACTAGAAAGAATTTCCAGTGGCGCCCGTTAACTATATCCTAGGTTTTCTTCTTAACATAATATGTTTATGGTTTAATGGTGAGCCAGAGTTACATAGATGCCTTTTTTTTTTAATTCCGCGGGGCCGCATCCGCTCCCAAGTCCATTGCTGCGGGTGTCCTGATAACACCAGAAGGTATTTCCAGTGGCGCCTGGCTGAGATGGGTAGCTTAACTTGCACTCAGCCGTCAACTGCCTGCCGTTATCCCAATTATATGCGGTTGGTGTGAACTCATACTCAGCCAGCGTTATCTTATTCCTCAGATTCTACCATAACCAACCTGAGTAACAGCTTCTAACCCTCTAGAGTCTGCACTTGTAGCATATACAGTAGTGTCACGAGAACCTTGACAATCACATATTCCTCCATGCCTTTCTAGTTCCTTGAGCATCAAATCACGTGTAGCATATTTGTGAGTGGCCTGCAAAATAAGATAAGTCCAATATTAAGATTCATAATTTATTTAAGATTCTCCATGTTTGGACTAAAACAAGAAGTTGAAACACTTACCCCAAAACTTAGTTTTTCAAGAAAATGACAGATGCCATTGGGATATGCTACTTCATATCTTGGACCAGAGTCAATAACCACTGAAAAAATATTAAAACTATGATCTATTATATACTTAAACATGTATTAGTATTCATAACACATGATAATTTTATAAAACTTACCACCAGCCGTACAAAACTGGCCGAACTTCTTCTCTGAAGCAACTCTGAGCCCATTACTAAGTACAGTAACCTCAGTAATTGTATCTTCTGACTTTGCTGTAGAGTATGCTACTGGAGGAAGGTCTGGCATTGGTTCAGATAAAGGTGGCAAAGGCGTAACTTTGCCTCTGTTCACTAAAGGGGCAGTTTTCTCCACATCTTTACTATAACTTCGAATGGTATAGCGCTGGGCATTTTTGAAGAACCTTTGAAGAAACTGAAGTTTAGGATGATGCAATTGTACAATGGAATATACAAGTACTTTAGAGACTTACGAGAACCTTTTAAAACGAGATTTTGATAGATTTTAACAACAACTTACCCATTTTTCATAGAAAATAACCTAGTAAAAAGATATTTCATATCCGTGACATGGGACATTTTTTAAATTTACAAGTAGGTACTGGTTGTTTTTGTTTGTAACGATCAACAAAAATGTTTTATTTTATATCTCAACTTCACAAACGGCGTATTTTTACCAAAAACTTAATCCTGTATGTCCATAATATCGTATTTATTCATTTGTCGTGAATTATTTGAGTGTGTGATTGATTTACTATAGTTTGACTATAGTTTTTGTTTGACGTTGGATGTTTTTTTTTTATTTCATGGCTTGGTTCGTTCAGATTATTATAAATTTCGAATCGATTACGAGTATTTGATAATACCTGCAATAATCGACTATAATTTGGTTGTATTGGTATAAATTAATTACTGGTACTTGTTTTTAACCCAACTTCAAGGCTTGTACCGTCACTGGTGATTTTGACAAATGAAACTAAACTGACAGATAAGACAATAAGGTATGGTCGAAAGACTTTAGCCTGCCCATAATTGGGCGAAGAGGAAAAAAACTTAGCTTGACAGACAACTGACTTTATTGCAATTGTGATTTGTGTTGGATTGAACATAGATTACCAGATTAGATTATAATGTACCACGTAACGTAGGTAATCACTCTCTTCTATCCAATTCTCCCGAGTAAAGTAATAAACATAACACGGAAATTCTCTTAACCAAAGACTACGGACCCTCTCTACCTGCCCAGCCCGCTGCCCCTAAACTCCCAACCAAAGTTCCGCCGTCCGCGACTTGGTAGACAAATTTAAAATTATAATACTGCTTTTTACATAATATTGCATATAACATGAGTTTGCGAGCCACTCTACGATATTAAACATAAAAAATATTACTGAGAATATCCACATAAGTTGCAAAAATGAATTACAAAAACATCAATGTTTTAATCAAAAGGATGTTTTGTTCAACAAATAAAAAACCACATCAAGTATGCATAGTAGGAGCCGGTCCTGCTGGGTTTTATGCTGCAATGCATCTTTCAAAGAAGTTGGATTCTGTGACCATTGACTTTATTGAAAAACTTCCTGTTCCATTTGGACTTATAAGGTACTATTCCTATTTTATAACTTGATAAATAATTAAGTTTATTGCTTAATAAATAAAAAAATATATTTATATTAATTATTAATTTAAAACAGTCTCATTTCATTTTTCATTTTCATATTTTCAGCACTATAAGTTGCTTATGCTTTATTTAATTTGTATCATTCACAGGTATGGAGTTGCACCAGACCATCCAGAAGTAAAGAATGTTATTAACCAATTTACAAAAGTAGCCAAACAAGCAAATGTTAATTTCTATGGAAATATAACACTAGGCAAAGATGTGCAGCTCAATCAGTTAAGAGAAAACTACGATGCTGTGCTTTTGGTACTTTACTTATCTGTATTTTGAAATAAACATACGTTAGAACATTTACGAACAACACTACCTAGTTCTGAACTAAGCAGAACTTGTGCCATGATAACTAGATAACAAATTTTTATATACATACCTTAGTTATGAACTTATGATACATAGGAAACACCTAAAACTTGTACACAATGACATGTTTACAGATCCCACAAAGATTTTTTACCTTGGTTCCCACTTAGGACTTCAACCACATAGTTGCATGTACCATACTGAATATATTTTATAAGCAATGATGTATGCTAATGTTGTCTCATAAAATTTTACAATAATAATCAGTGGTGTCTTGGTAGAACATTCCTCCTGGAAAGGAATCAGTCAGTCAGGTTTGAGTCCAGCCTAAGAATATAGTTTTTGTGATCCATATTGTAGAATTATATGTACCATACAATTATAAGCAGTAATTATAAGCTTTCTTACATATTGGATTTTTTTTCATAGAGGTTTAGTTATTACTTCAAATTCAATTTGAACCAATAGTTCCTTCCTGACATTAGCATGTTCAACCAAACAATCCTTTCAGCTTTATAATACCAGTATAAAAGAATAGATTAATATTCTTTCAGACATATGGTGCAGAGGAGGATAAAATTCTTGGAATAGAAAATGAAGATGCTAAAAATGTTATAGCAGCAAGAAACTTTGTTGGATGGTACAATGGCCTTCCTAGTGATAAGGATTTAAAGGTAGGCTGTTTTTCCTAATATACCTTCAAAGCATCTTTATGGCAATTCCACTATGTTAATTTACTGTTGGGAAGTCTAGAAAGTAAGATTAATCAAGCTACCAAAGAGTCACTCTCGCCTTTACCACCTAATAAAATTATAAGTATATTTACATGAGTTTTGATAACAAACAGGGATTTTGCAGTACCATGACAGTACATAACTTGCATATACGCTGGTACCCAGACTAGCATTGAGGTCTTTCTTACTTAATATATTATCCACTCTTGAGTTTCTGTTCAAAATATGATGTGAATAGATTATTTTTTTCAGATAGACCTGAGACATAAAACTGCTGTTATTCTTGGACAAGGAAATGTTGCATTAGATGTAGCTCGAATTCTTTTGACTCCTATTGACGAATTGAAGAAAACTGACATTACAGAACATGCCCTGAATGGTATAGCAGAATCTAAGGTAAAAGAATTGTATTTAGTCGGGCGAAGAGGACCTTTACAAGTGGCTTTTACTATTAAAGAGCTTCGAGAGCAACTGAAACTGAAAAATTGTTCAACTATTTGGAGAAAAAGTGATTTTGAACATGTAGAAGATATAGTACCCAATCTACAGCGCCCTAGAAAAAGATTGACTGAGCTTATGTTAAAATCTCTAAATGAGGGTACTACATCAGTAGATAATACTGCTAGTTATTTTAAACCTATATTTTTTAGAAGTCCAAGTAAATTTTTAGTTAGTCATGACCATAAAGTAAGTGGTGTGGAATTGATTTGTAATAAACTTATTGGGGACAAATTAGAAGATATGAGATTGATACAAACTGAGGAAAAAGACATTTTAAATTGCAATTTAGTGTTCCGAAGTATAGGTTATAAGAGCATAAAGGCAGATAAGGATTTATCCATTAGTAATGGTTTCATACCTAATACTAAAGGTGTTGTACAAGATGGTTGCAAAAAACTATCCAAACTATATGTGGCAGGGTGGTTAGGGAGTGGACCGGTAGGAGTAATATTACATACCATGGGAAATGCATTTCAAGTAGCAAAACTGATATCTGAAGATTTGAGTAAACTTGATACTGAAACAAAAGGTGGCTTCCAAGAGATTAAGAAAATAATTGCTACAAAAAATGATAATGTAATAGACTGGGAAGGTTGGGAGAAAATCGATAAATATGAAACTGAGGAAGGTAAAAAACGTGGGAAACCACGTGAAAAGATTTGCGTCGTAGAAAAAATGATAGAAATTGCAAGATTGTAGGTGCAAAGTACACACTTACATTAATCACTACATTTTAACTGTATACTTGGTATAGAAAAAGTAATGTTGTTTAAAATCACAATCATCACTATCACTACACTACATATTATAAAACAAAGTCGCCCGTTCCGTATGTACGCTTAGATTAAAACTACACAACGGATTTTGATGCGGTTTTCAACAATGAATAAAGTGGAAGGCTTTTGTGTACCTATATAATTTGTCAAGCGAGCAACGCCGCGGGAATTAAGTGATGGACTCGGTATTTAAGTAAAAAAATACTTTAATGATCGAACAGAGTAACAATATATTAGTATTCAATGAAATAATGAACATCTTAATATAACTAGCATAGGTATTTAAATAATGCCATTAACAAATAATTTATTGAGAGCAATCAGTGGGAGTTTCTGTTGACAAAGCTTATTTGTTTGGGTTCAGTGGGCTTAACTGAGGGTTCAGCACACTTAACTTCTCCCCCCATAGATGAGGAATTATCTGGAGGCAGCTGAGGTGTCTCTAGAGAATTCCGGTTACAAACTAGATAGTTGAATGATGAAATTTAAATTTATATAAAACAAAAATTACTATTATAATTACAATTGTGGCATAAATAATTATTGTCCATATTCTGACACTGTCACAGGTTATATAAGTTAGAGGGTCACTGACACTGTCACTGTATTTTGCTCTATTCAGCAAGTCCTTAATATCGCGGAGGTCTATCTGCTTGGCTAGTGCATCGCTGATAGCACGTAGCTCAGGCATGTGTATTGGTGGGAGGGTTAATGCCACTGAAGAGCCATTTGATAGTGTAGTGATGTAGGTTTCATCAACTTGTAGTGAGCATTGCTGGCTGGGTGTCAAAATGTAGGTACCTTCTACTTTATATTTTCTTACTTCGTTGTTGCAGAACTCTGTAGCTGTGATTTCTTTTTCGGCGTAGCACAGCCAGCGGTTGTCCAAGACAGGCTGTATCTTGGTTGATTCTATCTTGGTATTGCTGGCATTCGCTCAGGTTATTTTTCATCATCATCAGCTGCTCGATGCAGGTTTCTACTGGATATTGGACTATGTTGTCTTCCGAACACAAGTATTGTAGATCATCAATCTCTTCGCAAGAGTCTTCTACGGGCCTGTATTTCATTCTATTCACTATTAGGTAAGGATATTTTGGGATTACGGCAAAGGTTTTATGACTGATAGGGTTGTATATCGGGATTGGGATAACTTTGTAGTATATATATGTGTTCTTGTGTACCAATGGGACTTCTAATACGAAAACTACTTTACTACTATCTATATACCCTTTTAATTCTATTGATCCCTCGAGTTTAACTATATTTTCATGGGTTACTGGTTAGAGTCACTTTAGTATTTCTGGTCTTAAGCTTAACCGGTACGATGTTTCTATCAATATTACCTATAACTTGAGCCTTTTCGTAACGCGGTAATTCTTTAGCTTTTCTTGTCCTTGTATTTTTCATGAAGACAGTTTCACCCTCGCTTATCACTGGCGGATTTTCCCCGCCTTTCTTAGCCCTAATTTCTTGTTTTCTAGCATCTCTGAAATTAAATGTTCGTAAAGGATTTTCAATCTTTTACGATGGTCCTGTAGGATTTTTTGTCTTAAACTTTTATCCCTATCTATGTCGAATTCGTTACCGGACTCTGTGTGTCCGAAAACAACTTCAAAAGGAGTGAAATTAGTAGCACTATGAATAGTATTATTATAACCTAGTATTGCGTAGGTCATAACGGAGGCTGCGTCTAAGCTACCTTGTTCGTATTTTGCTAATCTATAAATTTCGATAATGGTTGAATGGAATCGTTCAGCTATCGCCATTGAGTTTGGGTTGTTAGGCGTACCTATGTGTTGTTCGATTTTATATAAAGATGAGTCGCTACTTATTTTCTTCGGAACTCCGTACAAACTAAAATATTTAATTAATGCACGTACTACTTCTGGGGTACTCTTATTAGGAAAATGTATTGCTTGTCCTAACTTACTAAAAGCGTCTACTGCTGTCACATACTGATTCTTCTCAATATACAAAAGATCGATGAAAACCTCTTGTAAAGGACTGTCTGGTGTTTGTGTTAATTGAATGATAAGTTTTATTGGTTTTCTGTCATACTTCATCTTACGACATTCCTCACATGCATTTATAATAGCGCTGATTGTTTCTTTCATGTTAGACCACCAATAATGTCTCCTAATCTTCGTCAAAGTTTTCCTTATTCCTCTATGGCAGGTTTTACCTTGGTGGTACTTTAAAACTAAATCTTTCTGATCGCTTTCGTCCGTCACGTTCACAATTCTTTCTGTATATTCGACAAAGTTTTGTGTACCTTTCTTAAATAATGACGTGATAACGCTTGAAAAAACTGGTCTAAATACATGATCTTCAAAATAGATGAAGTATTTATTTTTATAGTCTACATACTCTTTTAGAAACTGTTTGACTAATTCCTGGTTATTGGTTGGTAAATGTATCTCTAATATTTTTTGTTTGGAATTTGATATATCAAGTATTTGTCGACTCTTGGTATCTATCGCTTCGTTGAGGATAGGTATACCTTCGTGTTCCCTATTTGATATGGAATTTGCGGTTGGACCGTCGTCTTCGGACTCTGATAACTCTATGATTTCTACTTCTGGTTCTTTTCTGCTAAGTCTTTGTATTTCCCTTTCTATGTCGTCTATATGTTCTTTTAATTTCATGTCTCTATCACCTACGTTTACTGGTATTGACTGGTTATCATCTTCTAGGGCATTAATTTTAATGCGTGATAGAGCGTCGGCGTTCGTGTTTTTGTTACCTTTCTTGTATTGAATATCGAAATGGTAGTCCTGTAATCTTAATTTCCTACGTGTTAACTTACTATTTGGTTCTTTAAGGGAATTTAACCAAGCTAACGGTCTATGGTCTGTATATATCGTGAACTTTCTACCATATAAATAAGCTCTAAAGTGCTTTACAGCCCATACTATAGCTAGTAGTTCCTTTTCTATAGTACTATACCTAGACTCGGTTTCACTTAGTTTTCGGCTGGCAAATGCGATTGGCTTGTCTGATCCTACTATTCCTTGTGATAATACTGCCCCGATCGCATAGTTGGATGCGTCAGCAGTCAGTATAAAAGGTTTATTAAAATCAGGAAACTGTAGTAAAGGTGCGTTTGTGAGCAGCTCTTTACAAGTTTCAAAGCTTTTCTTATAGGCATCGTCTTGTATGATACTTTTGCATTTCTTCAGACATGCTGTAAGAGGTGTCGTGATCTTAGAAAAATCTTTTATAAACTTCCTATAATAACCTATTAAGTCTAAGAAACTTTTAATTTCGGTAACTGTTTTAGGTAACGGATATTTTAAAATGGCATATATTTTGTCGTTAATCGGCTTAAGGCCTTCTTTGGTAAGAGTATGCCCCAGCTACATAACTTCTTTACGCAAAAATTCGGACTTATTGAGTTGGACTTTTAAGTTAGTACTAAAGTAAATTTTTGAGCGTCTGAGACGCTTTTTCAAAAATTTCTTTGAGTTTCCTAATGTTGTCTTGTAACTATTAGAATAGATAACGTCGCCGAGGTATACTAGGCAATGTAGGCCTTGTAGTCCTCTCAGAACGTTGTCCATTGCTCTTTGAAATGTGGCAGGCGCTGGTTTTAGACCGAAAGGCATACGGTTGAACTCATATACCGAATCCCGTGGCGAAAGCAGTCTTCTGTCTATCCTCTTTTTCGACTTGAATTTGATGGAACTCAGATGCTAAGTCCAATGTTGAGAAATAAATGCTTTTACCTAGTTTATCGAATAAATCATTGATGTTAGGCAAGGGGTATTTGTCATCAATGGTTTATGTCGTTTAGACGCCTATAGTCAACGACCATTCGCCATTTTTGTTCACCCGATGCATCCAACTTCCTTGCAACTAAATGAACTGGGGCACTCCAAGGGGAGTGGGATTCCCTAATAACATCATCCTTTAATAACTTATCTATTTGACGCCTAATCTCTTCTGTCTGAGCTGGTGGCATTCTATAAGCCTTAACATTTATAGGATCTTCGTTGACCGTCCTAATCTTATGTTTAACTTCGTTAGTAAAAGACATTGTCTTTTACTAATCTACGATTCTCTCATCAACGATTCTCATCCCGACCTAACCCCCGCAGAGACCACAGAGGTGGTCGAAGTCCGCCGGGCGCCACTGGAAATACGTTCTGCTTGTAACCAGAGACGCCCGGCAACGGACGTTTTTTTTTAATTCCGCGTCCTTAGGCCGCGTAATTAAAAAAAAAAGCTATGAGTACATATACTACGTATATTTTGTATTCTATGGCAAAAATCCAAATAGTTTTCTTTAAATTTGATTTTCAAGGACTCTAATTCTAACACCAAACATTCTTCGGTTCTAGGGTCTCCGAAATGTTGAGACAGTAAGTCTTTCAACTCGCCCCAAGTGCTAATATGATCCCTTTCTCCGATTAAATTCGCTGCATCCCCAATAAGCCTACTAGTAACCACATGAAATAAATATTCGTTTTGTAGTTCGCCACCCTCATGAAATGTTTGGAGAATGTATTCGCATTTTTTGATATAGAGTGGTAATTGTCTAGCATCTCCGCTAAACAAAGGGAGAAGTTTTATAAACTCAGTGCGGACCCTATTTATTCCTTCCATTCTAAATATCTACTCGCAATTAAGTATATGGAGAGAAGAAAAAAAACTTATCTTTACGAATTATTACGAGAGTTGTATCGTAAAACAATGAGTAATTAAGGCGTTTTCTAATCCTTTTATACACAAATACCTAAATAAAATCTATGCTAATTATTACGAGAGTTGTATCGTAATAAAACAAGGTACAGTTAAGGCGTTTTCTAATCCTTATTAGTACACACACATATAAATAAAACAAAGAGGAAATATAAAGGAAAACTGAAAGGATACTGAAAAGTTTTACTCACAGTCCTGTAGCTACTCCCATCTCTTTGCTGGATCACTATTTCTATACACTGATGTTACTTCTTGAGTTATGACTTAATAAATTTATTTGTTCGGCGATCTCTGCTAAACTGTAGAAACAGACGTCAGACTGAACTTCAGAGTTTGATGCCGTACGGAATAACTGCAGAGATCCTACCGGCTACGCTAATTAAGTGATGGACTCGGTATTTAAGTAAAAAAATACTTTAATGATCGAACAGAGAAACAATATATTAGTATTAAATGAAATAATGAACATCTTAATATAACTAGCATTTACAACTAAATAATGCTAAATTAACATATTATTTATTGAGTGCAATCAGTGGGGGTTTCTGCTGACAGACCTTATTTAATAAAGTTAATACTATCAGGCGTTACTTTTCGGAAGTCCATAGTTAAATAAAATAAATCTAACTACTTTGCAATATTCCGCCACATGCAAATTACCCAACTCTCGTATTTATTCATGCACAAGTCCGCCCTCCAAACCCACTTAGGCCGAAAGAATAGAGAAATAATTTTGAAAATAGAATAAATATGAGAGTTGTGTTATCGTGCAAAAAATAATAAAAAACCTCGACACGTGTTTCGCCCCCAACCAGGGGCATCATCAGGAGATGTCGATGGCTCGGCGCACGGCGACCGAATGAGCCACAACTCGTAAACCGCACCTATTTATATCCTAGGTTTTTTATTTCTACCCACAACCATAATACCAAATTATTTTATGTCTACCCACCACCGTTGTTTGAATGACGTATACCTACCTACCTACCTAGCTTAACTGAGGGTTCAGCACACTTAACTCGGGCGTCCACTAGTTAAGTATAAGTCAAAGTTTTTCAAATGGTATATATTCGACAAAACTGACTAATTCTGAATTTCGATGTTCAAAATAGCGATTAACTGAACTAAAGAGCATTGCGGTGGAAAATATTCGATCTTGTGTGTGTCGTACTTTCGCACTAAAGTAAGTTCTGTTTTGGTACTTTGGGTTGTTCTTCCGAGGGCTTACCAAGGAAAGTTAGGCAAATTTCGTAATTCAGAATTTCAGCCATTAATTATGCAAAACTGATTATCGCATGATCAGTCTATTGTTACTTAGCTATCTCTTTATTACCTACTGAGCTTATATTTATATTTGAATGGGTTAATTATGGTGCATTATCATGTCAATAGTAATATAAACTATTAATAACATAAGATATTATAAAGATAAGAACATTATTAACTATTAAAATGAATGTAGGTAGCTAAAACAATCCTTTTATATTTGATTAATAGGAATTAATGAATATTATATTTTTACAAACATGTACCTATTAGTAGGTATTTGTTACTTAGCTATCTATTTATTACCTACTGAAGTTATATTTATATTTGAATGGGTTAATTATGGTGCATTATCATGTCAATAGTAATATAAACTATTAATAACATAAGATATTATAAAGATAAGAACATTATTAACTATTAAAATGAATGTAGGTGGCTAAAACAATCCTTTTATATTTGATTAATAGGAATTAATGAATTTTATATTTTTACAAACATGTACCTATTAGTAGGTATTTAATTAAATGTTGATTATTTTTATGGCTTTTGTTTTATATCACACTATGTTGATGAACCTACACCGTATTTATTTATTTCTCCACTTTGTTTTACGGGGACTGAGTTTATCAATTGTCAGAGTCTCGTCCGTTTTTCAGCAGATGCACAGCGGTCTGCGTGCAGGTGGAGATGTTATTATTGGTCCTTCTATTGAACCATGTCTATAAAATAGAATGCTTTGCCACTTCACATCAGACGTGCGCAGTTTCTTACTTCTTTCAAAAATATGTTAACTGTTTCAAAAATATGTCAAATGTTTATGTATTTTGTGTATTTTAAGTATTTATGTAAGTATTCTTTCTTTTCCTATGATATTATTACTACCTGGGTAAGTTTATTAGTTCATTTATATTGTTATCCTACTCTTTCTTATCTTTATTTTATTATTTACTAAGCTTTATTTTTCTTTTCTCTTTCACGTATTGTACACTACCCTTTTAATTTCTTTAACTCGCTATCCATCCAAAGGTTGTCTGGAAGAGATCGCTTTTAGCGATAAGGCCGCCTTTTGTACTATCTTTAAGTTAAGTCTCCTAATTGTACCTATGTTTTCTTTTTTGTGTACAATAAAGAGTATTTGTATTGTATTGTATATAACGCCGTCGTATATAATACATTATTCTACAACATGAGGAGGAGCACTATCTCTTCTTTCTTGCTGATCGTAATGTTGAATAGGTAGTTGAATGTTCATGAAGCATGTATGACAGCACCAGCACTATGTAAATAAATTCCCAATCCTAAAGGTCGAAAAAAAGTATATGATAATGACATGTCACATGGTCTGTCACTCTGTCAGTGTATCAGTCAGGAGTTAATGACACGGCTTTTGAGTTTTCAGAGATCATCCACCATTTTCACATCACATTCACATTTTTCATTTTTTTCGTTTTTATTTGTTGATTTATATACTTGATTTACGAAGACTGGACATTGGCAAATTGCTATAAGCAGAGGCCATAAAAAAGAATTGAATTGAATTGACTGGACATTGGTAAATTGCTACAAGCAGAGGCCATAAAACAGAGAAGAAGAAGAAGACACGGCTTTAGTCAACACTATATTTTGCTAATCCTGTACTGATGAAATTAAAAAAACTAAAGACAAAAAATCTCATGGAAAACATAACCATAGAGCAACACGGTCGTCGAATACGACAACATAACCGGTGACTAGGCGGTATGGTCGAAAGACTTTAGCCTGCCCATAATTGGGCGAAGAGAAAAAAAAGTAAAAACTATTAGTTAAAGTTTTTTTGACATTGATTATTGATCAACATCAACATGCTTCTATAAATAATATTGCATATTAGTAATAAAAAAAACATAACAAGATTATTATAAATTGAAGCAACCCTTGGCATTCAGTGTCGTGAGACTTTAACAGATTGTGGTATGATCTTAAAAATAATAAAATAACCTATTTATATAACCTGTGCGTATCGTGCCTGGATCATAAACCATTATGTCTAACAAGACTATTCAAATAGGAGAGTATATAATTGTACAGAAACAGAATTACCGTAAACTACACAAGTTCAGTAAACCCGACTCAACAATTAATTTAGGCCGTGACACCGTGAATTTAAGAGGTATCGAAAACTGTCCATATTCCTCAGTATTTAAGTTAATTCCTAAAACTAATAAGAAGAATAGAGAATACACGATAGAATTGGCAGATGAAGCAGTTAATTTGAAAGATGAAATAGATATTAAGGTATCCGGCAACGACAACAGAAATATTATAGATGATGGAAGTTCACAAAAATTGACTGCAGCAGATATTGATACATTAAAAAGTGACTCCTACAAGGCATCTGATATAGTAGAAACTTTGATTAGTAACTCTAGTACATTTCATAATAAAACTGAATTCTCTCAAGATAAATATTTAAAGAAAAAGGAAAAGAAGTATTTTGAATACTTTCAAGTGCTGAAACCGAACTTAAGAATTATTTGTGAGGTGATGTATAAATTAGAACCAGGTAAAATTCAAAACCTACGACTTGACACATTGTCACAGATTATGACTATTGCTAATGTCCATTCAGAGGGAAATCACTTATTATATGATTCTGGATCAAATGGCTTAACAGCAGCTGCTTTATTAAGTATTATAGGACAGCAAACAAATGGTAAACTAGTTCACATGCACCCTGGTAATATGTCACAAAAACAGGCAATGTTAGCTATGAACTTTACAGACGAGCAAATGAGTAGATGTGTTTCTGTTAATATTTATTCCGCACTTAGACAGTTTTATCAAGGTTGTGACACTCACAATATTGTTACTACTGATGCATTAATATCTGAGGCTAATCTACTTAAAAGAAAATGTGAGGAAGGTGAAGAAAACATGGCAAAACGAGTGAAGCAGGAGCATACTCAAAATACAAAGGGTAATAATACCCCTGAAATATCAACAGACTCTAACCTTAGAGAGATGAAGAAGCCCAAATGGCACTTTGATAATATAGCTGCCTCTGAAATACTCCACAGGAAAATGGATTCCTTGGTAATAGTGTGTAAAGAAGACCCTCAAAACATTTTCAATGAATTGGTATCTTTCGTGAAACCTGGTAGACCTTTTGTTATATACTACAGTGTAGCAGAACCTTTACAACAGCTTTATGTTAATCTCAAGTGCAGAAGCAATGTTGCTGCTTTGAAACTTACCTGTAACTGGTTAAGAAATTATCAGGTTAGTAATAATTCTATGAAGCAATAATTGTAAAATATATCCTGTAAATTTCATGAATGAATGTTACATAATGCCTACTATTAGGCCTAGTACCTGTTTGCCTGCCACAAATTCATAAAGTTACAATAAGTATTGTTACATTATGAATTTATTTTCAAAAGCAAGTTGAGCTGGTAGTCCAATATAAAGCTATGCAACTTGACTTGTTATAAAATTGTTAAGTTTGTTTGTTCAGACATTTCATAAAAAAGGTGGTGGTGGTTTATCCATCCAGAAATCGAGAGATCCAAAGTTCACTTATATTCAATCAAACAGAATTTGATTGAATATAAGTGTTCCATAAAATATTGAGATCTTGGGCTAATACCAAGATCTTCTATATATAGAAATGGGGAATGTCCCCCTTAGCTCTTGAGAACTGCTTATGCTCCAATGATGGTTGACAGCTCTATGGATAGCCCTCGAACTGGAGGCAAGCCAAAAAATCGAAAATTTGACCTATCCCTAAAGGGGTCAAAAGTTATAGGCCAAAACCTATAGCGTGGTGCGGCGCGAAGCACCGCGCAAGACAACGTACTAGTACTTTAAGAAAACTATTCTATGAGGGTCTCCACTGTACTCTAGTTAAAGTGAAGTAAGTTTGGAGTCTGTGTTATAATAATCTCTGCAGACCCATTGGAAGAGATATCTTTAGGGATAAATGGCACCTTTGTACATGTTTATTATGTATCTTGTTATTTTTATACAATATTGTATGTACATAAATAAACTAGGTATGCAATGCATTATGCTGTTGCAATAATTGAGCTGAGTTTGTCGGTCCGGGTCGAACTCCTAAACTACTGGACCGATCTTTATGAATTCAGATATATGCACTCACGGTGATGGTCACTATGACCGTGCCAAATTTCAAAAAGATTGGTCCAGTCGTTTAGGAGGAGTTCGATCACGAACGAAATACACGAGTCGCCTAAGAAAAAGCCCAATAAACAATGAATTTATACTTCTAACTTTTTCAGGTATTACCAGACAGGACTCATCCAGAAGTGAATATGAATGGTGCAAGTGGTTTTTTATTAAGTGGATATGTTCTGAAATAGTTGCAAATAAATGTTTATTTTGATAGAATAAGGAATAAGGAAAAAAATTAAATAAAAGATGCTTTTTACAAATTTATTTAATCCTTTCATTTACTCAATGAACATATTATTATCATGTCTCTAAATGCAGTTATAAACTGTGTTAATCACCATGACTGACATCATTGACATGCAATGAATTGCTACTGTATTTAGTTTCATTTACATATACTCTTTTTTAAAGATTTAGTTACAAATTTTAAATTTTTATAATTGATTTCCTATCTAGGCAAACTGATTATGTATAAATCACAATAGTAAAATTTAATTATCAAATTGCATAAAACATTTTCCAATATAAAGACCATGAAATGGGAACACACAAGGAATAAACACTTCAGATACACAGCTCTTTAGCATTTCATTGTTCAATACTAATATTGAGATATTTCTATGTCATAACAACACTGTAAAGGAATGTTTATCAGTCTAAATGTGGTACGCATTTGGTGTATTGCTCAGTGATATATTAACACTATTTATTATATGAATAATAACTTAGTATAATAGTAAACAATTATTATATTATTCGAGGAACGTTGATCGCTGCGACCTGCGTGAATAACACCTTACTAATAAGCATGATAGTGAAATGATTTTGGCACTTATCTATTCAACTCAATGTAAAACCACGGCAAGCTACACCTGATATTTATTTATGAGTGATCAAATATTTTGTGCTGTAACAGTACAAACACTTGTCTTGCTTAATGAAACATATATCATGTGTATCAATGTTAACCTGGGCTTAACACAGTACGAATTATAAGACTTAACTATATTACAATTATCGCTGTCACTAGCACCAATTTATAGTTTACTTAATACACAAAAGAAGGTGTGTGTATTTCATAAGTTCGTATTTGATAGCTTTCTATAAGAGGGGAATGTCAGCATCGAGAAATAGATGATATGATTACAATATAGAAGCAATAGCCATGAATACGCCTAGAAGCAATTCACATTATAATACAAAAATCATTACAATTATCTTGCACCCTACACTTGTAAATATGAATTCATTCAATTAATTAAATAAGATATATTACTCGTATATTACAGAACGCTATCGTAAAATAAAAATATTGGTTTATAAATATAATAATTTGTTTGTAAACTAACTCTTTTTAATCTAAACTCGAACTGAAACAGCAGTAAATTAACATAGAGATCTTTATATTTGTCAGATAATAATGGGCGAAAATGTTGTATATTTGTAACATTACTTTAGTGTACAAATTAGGAATTCCAGTAGCCATGTTAATATTATATTAGCAATATTATTTAATAGAATCTGGTAAGCAACAGTGTTGCAAAAGAATACTATTTTACTATAATAAACTACATTAATGCAGGCACTGATTTCTCACCACTTATTTCACTGTGGGGAACACAAGTTTCAGTTTTGTCTTACAAATAAAAAGATAACATAAAAATTCAAAACCGAAAACAATAATACTGCACCGGAGTTCGCACCAAACAATATAATATAAATACACAAACAATGAATGCATGCAGTATCTTTAAGTAACATGTGTTAAATAATAACTTTGGTATTGGTGTTAAGATATCGAAAGGCATAGATCGCTGGAGAACAGCGCACACCGCTAAGGCTATAGCGTAGATAGAGAAGAGGTCGAGGCTCGGCTCGAGCGGCGCCGGCGTCGGGGTCAACGCCCGACACCGGGGAGCGCGGGCGGCGGGACTCGCGCGGCTATGAGGAGTCCTCGTCGTACCATGTGCGAAAGTCGCAGCTTTCGTCATAGTCATCCTGCACAACAAACATATAGCGGGTTACTTTACTAATCACTTGTATCATTATGACCAAGTAAGCGAAGCAGTATCTGTCTGACTGTATAACCCACGCACGATGACAGTGCAGTCAATATTCGCTAAAAAACGTTATCCATACTTTTTAGCGATTGAAGACGTTACAAAGAGATCACTGTGACAAAGTGCCACATTTTCTGTCAATCTCCACGAAACTTGACACAAGGTGTTCTTTGATTTAATATTTTAGGGTGAGCTAGTATCCCAAATAATGTTTTTAATATTCACGAGGTCTTCTGTAAAACTATATGGGAGACCACTAGCAATATATGTGACAGTTCCTTCTTTTATTTTAAGTTAATTTGCCTCTAACATTAAAGATAATATCCATCGTAATATAGCTATAACTTCCAAAATAGCTGAACCAATTATGCTTTAATTTGGTATTATGGGTATATTTATGTCTAATTAATTATTCTATTCTACCCAAAGACGTATAACAATGCCTGTATTTATTTAGTGAAAAACTTCAATTAAAAGTGATATCCATGTTACTCACCGCCATCCAAGCGTGGTCGAGCACATCCTCTGCTGCAAAACGTAATTCAGGTTGCGGTCGCAGCATGTTGGCGACCAGGTCGATAGCACCTGCCGACACACGCTCCCAGTGCGGCGCGGGGAACTCCAGTCGAGCAGACAATATCGCGTCGAAGAGCTTCTCCTGGTCACCGTCGGGCGACGAAAACGGCGGAAACCCGCATAGTAGGATGTAAAGAATAACGCCTGCAGCCCATACGTCGATCTGGAAATGTGATATAAAACAACGGTAAGACGAAGACACACATTACTTAATTAATCTGATCTCATTATACTAGATCGGGCGCGGACCGGGTTCCAGGTTTAGTACAGCGTCGCGTCGCTCGTCCGTTGCCGGGCGTCTCTGGTACGCTTCTAGTAAGCAGTAGGTACTTCCAGTGGCGCCCGGCAGGCACTGACACTGTGACTAAATGTTTGTAAGGTTTCAATATACAGCCCGCTCTAGTATAATTCATCCTTTAGTCCGTGTAACATAATTAAAACATTCTAAGGAAGTTAACACGAAACATGATATAGAGTACATACCTTTTAAGCATGACGTTTCGAGCCAGGTTGCACCGGCCGTGGTCGAAACGTCAGGCAAAAAGGTATGTACTTATCTACGTCGTGTTTCGAGCCCGATAGCGGCAATAGCGTCGCCACCTATTAGGCACATGGGGGTTGAAGATTATGGGCGTATTAGAGAAATATGGGCGTAACAAGCGCCTCTGTCTGGCCCTTCAGGGATAAAGACGTGATTTGTGTCTGTCTGTCTGTATCGAATGAATTCTTATAGAAAAATATGATATAGATTATGAACTGTCATAATTTGAAGGTAAACCTTTGATGAAGTAGGTAAATCTGCATATAATAAGTGGGTATTTATTTTGACTAGTTTTATAAAAGCATAACCCCACCACTTGTTTAATGTGTGTGTGTGTGTGTGTACAGTGCCACTGGACACGTTGTGTCCCCTGCAATGTGTGAGAATGCGAGTGTATGTGGACAAATAGGTGAATTGCGAGTAAAGCGGTGCTTTTTATTAACCACGTGCCCTAGTTCCATCTATCTGGTGTTTTGATGTAGTAATATTTGATATTGCTGTAATGTTGTCCTCAGAGATATTATTTACCTACAGAGTTTTTTTGTGAGTTTAAATACAACTGTGTATGTATTGATCAGTCTGAAGCTGTGCTACATAGACAAAATAAAAATTTGCTAACAAAAAGCATGTATTACTATAAGTTTCACCAAGTGCCGACAATCGAAACCCTCAACTATAAAATAAAAATTGCGACGACTCAAATGGGTGAGCACTCAAATTACTTTCCTAACAGTATAAATAAAGTTAGGACATGACTATTCAGGGATCACGTCATCATCATCTACCTGCCCTTATCTCAATTATTTGGGGTCGGCGGAACATGTCTTACTCCTCCACACATCCCCGTCAGACGTCATCTCTTCAGTCACTCCTCTCCTTGTCATATCCTATTTCATACATTCCATCCATCTTTTCTTTGGCCTACCTCTACTTCTTAAACCCTCTACAGTCATACTTTGCACCTTTCTAACGACATTGCTTACCTCTCTTATAACATGTCCATACCATGACAGCCGCTCGCTTCTCAATTTTTCATTCACTGGTGCAACTTTCAAACTTCCTCTAATATACTCGTTCCTTACCCTATCCATTCTTGTCACTAGTGCTTTTAAGGCCAAACATGACAGTCCATACAGGACGGCAGGTCTGACGACAGTCTTGTAAATTTTCCCTTTAAGTTTAGGGGAAATAGAGGGTCGCAAATAGTGCCTTTGACCTGCCGCCATTTCACCCAACCTGCGTCAATTCTGTGCTTCACTGTACGATCGATTTCCCCATCATCCTGGATAAGAGAGGCGAGGTACCGGAAACTGGAGCAAACTGGTATTGGTGCGCCCGCGCCGTCTAGCACTATGGGTGTAGAACTGGAGAGACCGCCGAAATCTGAGAACATGTACTCATTATTGGTTCTACTGATTTTCAAGCCTACACTCTCCAGTTTACACTGCCATTTTTCCAATCCACTCTGTACCTCAGGCCCGTTTTAACCGACGAGTACAATGTCATCGGCAAATAGCATACACCAGGGTGTCTCTAACTGTATCTCCGATGTCAAAGCATCCGTTATCAACAGGAAGAGATATGGGCTTAGCGCCGAGCCCTGATGCAAGTCTACCGCCACACTGAACTCGTCGGTGTTGCCAGCAGCAGTTCGTATTCAGGGATCACGTGAATATCGATATAAACAGTTGTAATTATCGTACGTAATGATCTTTTACGAATTATATAGTCATAATTATCGTTATGTATAACTTTGCTTTCATTACTTCGTCTTTATGTAATCCTAACTATCGCAATAACTAACTAACTCGTAACTAATTAATAAGTTATTGTACTATCAAACATTTAAGAGTAAGTTTCACATCATACTATTAACTTAATTCTATTAGATAATTGCTGGGGTGACTGGCCATTTTGCGAGTGGGTAACTCAATTAATACTAGCCAAGGATTTTTTAGTTCTAAGTTCGTTACAAAAGGAGTCACAGTGAGTAAGCGTACATGGCAGACTTGAGTTTACCAAGAAAATAAACCTTTTCCACTATGCTCGTCATAATAATATCATATTGATATTGATGTGGGATAGTTCTTTCCTTTACAAACATACATTATAATAAGTAATAAAATAATATCTACTAGCGGACGCCGAATGTGACATGTTATAGCGACATTTTTCAATGCTGCCCCGTTCCTATTGATCGTCGCGTGATGTTTTAATTATAGCCTTCCTCGATAAATGGGGCTATTCAACATGAAAAATACTTATTTTAATACGAACCACTACTTTCCTTATATTAGCCCTTTTCCATGAGTAGAAACTTATGTACATAGTACACGCGCATGTTATTGTACAGGTCATAATTATCGCCGCAGATTAGACCGCAATATAACATGTGAACAAATTATGCAATTACGTAGGTACTAATCTGTGAGCAGACAGCTGACCTAAGATATCAAGTTTGTTTACTCTGCAAATGAACTTGACAAGTTCTCACTTCCAGCGTAATTACCTACTTGTAGTGCATACTAGGTAGGTAATAGGTCTACAAGTTTATCGGGTACAAAAATGGAACAGTTAATTATCGTGCCCTCCTAATAATCGCGCCCTTTTAATTTGGTACCCCCGATGTATGTAGACAGACGCCTGTGTCGAAAGACCGGTAAGCTACACACTACATCTTTTAGAAGTTTTACCTAACAAATATTTCGCAAAGAAAATAGCTGTACCTAATATAATACGGCCCATTTCTTAGATAAATTATTTTTATTACAGCAGTCTAATTCTTTTATCTATTATATGGTATAGATTACATCTTAATAGTTAATTTAAAGGGACTGAGGTTACCCCTGATATTTGGGGTAGGTAAACCAGGGCAAGGCCTCCGTCTTGCAGTCTGCCTCCAGGCCCCCAGGAGCTAATGAAGATTTGGAAGATGCAATTCAAGCTATCAAGTTGGGGAAAGGCCACCATCGCAGCAGTGAGACCAGTCATGGAAGAGTGATTGGAAAGGCGACACGATGACCTCACCTATCGTGTGTCATAGATGAATTACCGGGCACGGGTTCTTCGGTAAGTATCTGTGGTGTCCCCACCGTGAGGTCACGCCAAAGACTAAATTATTTTAGAACAGATTTGATTTACATAGAATACGTTTAAAGATAGATATTATGCTGTCGACTTTATTTTACAACTTGTAAAGGGGAATAATAACTCCAGTGTCAACACTGCGAGGCAGTTAATGAGGACACGGGCGGCGCTCCACACGCATCTTTCTCAGTAGGTATATTTTTTTAGTGATCTGTGACGCGAAACTGTAGTATTTTTAACCGACTTCCAGAACAGGAGGTTTCTAATTCGACTGTTTTATTTTTATTTTTGTGACCTCATATCTTTTGCCTATCATCGGCAGGACTCGAATTAAACGTTTACCTACCGTAAGAACGCGATCTAGAAAACTAATTTTGTTTTTTTTTAATTGAAAACTACTGTATCCCGAGTTGTCCCATTTCAATTTGATCCCATTCCGGTAATATGAAGTCGGTTTTGAATCATTGTTTGACGTGGTTTTCAGTAATATAGGTTTCTCAGTAGGTACTACAATGAAAATATTGTGCCATCACATATTTATTTCTTACGATGAATTGAGAATTTGAAATTGACCATCCACCGAGTTCTCCAAATGTCAAAATTCTGAAACAAATTTTGACATTTGATGTGCTCAACGGATACTGAACTTCAAATTATCAATTCAGAAACCGACCGTTACTGTTCCCAACTTACAGTGTAAAGTATTATATAATGTTTCTAACAAGTGATTACATATAGGTTATTTTCGTACGATATTAAACCAGAGGCGTAGCCAATTAGTGCAATAAAAGCGTTTGTAAAAACTGAGCTAAAGAAAATTTGTAGTAGTACCTAACTACCTAGTATAATAAAAAGTGCGATAATTATAGTTCGGGAGGCACGCGCCATATCATCAGTCACGCTAGCTATCAATATGTAGCTTCCTAGCTTACACGCTTTAATAATGAGATTACTTAGCTGAGTAACATCCATTTTAACAGGTTGAATCGTATTTAATAATATATTAAGATCTGGTATTATATATTAAGGTATAAAACATAATAATGGTGTCTTGCGATTTTTCTGTCAAATATTTTGGTAAGTATGTATTTCGTAACAAATTTCATCGGTAGGACTCGAACCTGCGGCCTTTTCCTAATAAGGGAACTGGGGAATACTATACCACTAAGCTACGATGACAATGCCGCTATCATTAAAATTTTTGCTCCATACATTTCTAGATCGCGGGTTTACAGTAAACGTTTGGTTTCGGTTCCAGTCCAGCCGATGACATTCGTTTTTGCGAAGTATACATATATAAATATCTAAGAAATAGTATCATCGCACACATTTTATAAGATTTATAAATATACTCTCGGCAAAGTTTTAAAATAGGTACAACGCCTATTATATAACGTGTGACGTACTTAAAATGACTTTCTTATGAATGGTTAAATTATGCCACCTAAGCTTATGTGAAAAATGTGCTGAAGGCTGTATGGTATGCGTGTCGTTGGCGCAGTGGTTGCGAGTGTGACCGCTGTCTTTGAAGTCGTAGGTTCATTCATTCATTCATTCACACACAAACCTTGAAAGAGGTTTCATAACCCTAAAAAAAATAATGTTTGGAGCCGTAAAAAGAGCAATCTTTTTTTTTTTATTCCGCGAAACCGAAAGAGCAATGTCTGAAAAGACAGTAGACTTACCCATTAAGTGGGACCGAATGTGCTGAAAAGTGAACCTTATTTTAGCTTTGGGTGGATGTTTCAATTTCAATTGATTTCGTTGTTTGACTGGAAGGATCCCAGTTGTTACTCTCTGATACATACTGTGATTAGTTTTCCTGTTAGAAGTGCAAAGGAATGAAAAATAACCTAACTAGATTAGATCTCGATAAATTGCCGAGGCGTAAATGAACTTAAGCATCATGTGTAAAGCTCTAAAATTGTAAAACCTTTAACCCATATCCTGCTTCGAGGAGTATCTCTGGTGCGACATATGTGGGTGTCCCACAGACGGCATGTAAGGGCCTCCATACTTCCACTGCCAGACCAAAATCAGCCAGCTTCAACCCGCGTATACTGCCATCTGATCCTACTTCCACCTGCAAATGTATTTCTAAGTCTTAACTGTTTGGAACACAACCCCATTTCAAATAATTAGGTGAATATTGACGCGGCAACCTTAGCGGCAACGTGTTTATTTAGCAAAATTAAAATTTTATGTAGCATAATTATGTACTTTAATCGATAAAATAATCCAAGTGCAGCAATATTGCAGTTTCGTCAGCCCTTCACACGTCGCGTCCGTCGGTTTGATTTTTTTTTGAGCAATTTTTTCGTGACCTAGCTGTTGACTGACCTTTTAAAGGCCCATTTCCTTCCGTTTTCCTAGGAAAATCAAAGGTGCCGACAGTTAAACGGTTTTGCGAGTAAAAACCTTTTAAAGGCTCTGTGACGAGTGAAAAGTTAGGCGTTTATTTAGTAGATTGAAAAGTATGTATGTTAGTGATTATAGTCTTACCAATAGATTTTCAGGTTTGATGTCACGATGCACTATGGAAAGCGAATGTAGATATGCAATAGCAGATGTTAAGTGGCCGATTAGCAAACGGGCTTGGGGCTCAGAGAATTTGGAAGCGGCCGCGATACTATCAAACAAGTCTCCACCTAAAAATATAGATTACGTTTAAGTTATCCTGTTGACATTAACAAAAGGAAGCTGATATGATGTACCCTGATTGACTCTAATAGGGTAGGTGGCAGTCAAATCAAATCTGCTTTGAAAATTACGAATTCATTTAATGTCAAAACGATAGACCTCAGAGGCAATTTGTAGGAAAAACTGAACTATGACGTCATTATTCTGTACCGTCAAATCACTAACGGTTAGTGATTAAATTAATGATTAATAACATAATAAGATCGAATTCAATATACGTACATAGTTTGCGATTTTTTATTTAATAAATACATTTAAATTATTTATTTTAGTTGGGAGGCATTTTATTTATGATAAACTAATGATATCCAACACGATTTAGATGTGTCTCTTACTAACAGGAAGAATGCAATAGAGATACTGTCTAAGAATGTGCCATTTATGTTGTGTCTTCTAAGACGACATTAGCGCCATCTATCAAAATACAAAGTAAATTGTATGTTCGGGACATGTGTAAAAAAACTATTTTGACTAATTTCCCGTGTCCGATACTCAAAGCTGTTATCAAAATTGGTTCCGCCGTTAATTCATGAAAGCATCAGACATTGTTGTATTTAAATGTTTTATTAGCATTTTTTTAATGGAGGAAGTATGTATCAAGTGTTGGTTAATGATGAAATGACTCATAATAGGCAAAGTTGATTGAACTCACCACTGACTAATTCCATTATAAGGAATAGCCATTCGGTACTGTCTTGTTCTTCAATAAGGGACACAATTCTTGGATGACATAATTTTCTCATTACTCGTACCTGAAAATGTCACTTTCATGCATAAAATTCTAAAATAACATGACATCTGGCCTTTCATAAATTTGTATACGAGTCTAGAACATGCCAATTACAATATTTTACCCAGTAAGTAGGCACATAAGATTATAATAATTGTTTTGGCAGCATATCAAAGGTCTATCACTAAGCAGTGTTGCAAAATATTTTTACTAAACTATAAAAAGCTGCAAATGCGTCAACAAATACGTTCTAATTATATTCGTAAAATATTTTGCAAGATTACGATAGTTAATGCATTTAAAGTGATGACACAATACAAAATATTAATGATGATACTATACCTCGGCTTCAACGTAATGTTCTTTGCCTTTGCATTTCGCTTTGTCGATAATTTTGAGGGCATATTCTTTCGCTGTAGTCTTGTCTTTACATAGCCGTACTACGGCGAAGTTGCCGTCACCTGTTAGGATTGCATTATCACTGCATATTATAAAACAAAGACCCCCGTTCCGTATGTATGCGTCTATCTGTAAAACTACGCCACAGATTTTGATGCGGTTTCCACCAATGGATAGAGTGGTTCTCGAGGTAGATTTTTGTGTATAATTTGTCAAGCGCGCGAAACCGCTGTCCGCCGCTAGTATATTTTAATTTACCATCATCAGAAAATTGGGAAGACAGGCTGATAAAGAGGACTTATTGTTTTTCCTACTAAATACACAAAAGAGATACGAGTTTCTTTTACTAATATTAAAAGGGAAAAGATTTGAATGTTTGTTTGTTTGCCTGAATAGACTCCGAAGCTACTAGACTGATTTGAAAAATTATTAAACTCATATAAAGCAAGTGACAGGCTATAATATAACATTACGCTGCGATCATTAGGTCCCAAAAACCAGGATAGCACGCGGATGAAGTCGCAAGCGTCCGCGAGTCTTTTATATGTATACTAGCGGACGCCCACGGGTTTGCCGTGACAAATTACGTGACAAATTATATACTGAAAACTTTCGTCGAGAACCACTCTATTCATTTAAAAAAACCGCATCAAAATCCGTTGCGTAGTTATCAACAGTAGGCGACTTTGTTTTATACTATGTTAAGATTAAGATAAGATTAATAGATAATATTGTAATGTATTTGTCCCATTTATAAATTTAATTACTATATGTATGTTACGCTATTGCTTTTCTAAAATGAGTTAAATACGGGACACTGTAATTAAATTAGCATGTCAAAAGTAGGTAGGCCAGCGTCGTTTAGTTTTTCCATAGTAATTTCCTACAGTGACAAATGATCAGGATTTTTTGAAGAGGCTTTGACTAGTCTAGGCAGTCTCATAGTATTATTCCTACGTTTACACTACCTTATATCCTTGTGCTTACTATTGCCTACTACATCGCTTAAAAGATATAATACAGGATCTGAATAGTTTTCGGGCCTTCCTGGTTGTGGGATTAGCTAGAATGCAATTCAGCTCTGGTCCATACAGGCATGGAGCGATATGATCGGGATAAAATGAGATAAAATTAATTTAAACACAAATAAAATTTAAAATTAATAACTTACAGTCCCATCTGATTTACTATTAGGATACAAAGTAGTTTATGTTTTGTTCTAGATTATAGTCGAACACCTATATGTAAAATAAAATTGTACTGTGGATTTAGTTCGATCGCCATGTGATCGCAGTCCTAACACATACATCAGAACAAGACATAGAAAATCAAAGCAAATTATTATTAGATTTACCGGGATATTAGTCATGTAATGTGGTTTCGAGTTACTAATATTTCGATTTCAGTATTCCTCCGCCATCATGACGCTTGCAACAGTGACGACATATCGGAAACTCGAAACAACATTTCATGGTGTGGTCACCAATTGAGTGACCATGATTTAATTACCTATAAACAATGGTATATATTTAAAAAATGGTAGATTATGTTTCTAGAGCGTCCCTCGTGAAGATTCGAAAAAGAGCCAATTGTTCTATGTTGTAGTCATAACGTAAGAACAGATTTTGAGTGTCAGTTCCTATCATAGCCTATCAAAGCAAATTAAAAAAAAAATCAATCGTACCAATGATTCTCCCGACGCTGTACTTGAGTCTCAAGGGTTGTGGTAACAATGGTGAACTATTTTCATCTGAATTATCACCAGCGGCCCCTATCCCTGCTTCACTGGCCGCTCTCGCCGCACCCCCGCCTGCCTTTACTGGCATTTTAGGTTTGGGACCACTCCTGTTAACACAATATTTAATTTAGAACAAGCAAACATTGAAACATCTCTAAACTAGAAATATGTCGTGTTAAGACTGCCAAAACGCGCTAGTATACGCCAGTTTTGCCGCACACAAGCGTGTCTCGCGGCATTCGCTCCCAGCTTTTTCGTAGTAAGTGCTATGTGTGTGCGACTTTCTGCTACAAATAGCCCACCAAAAGCCGTGCAGCAAAAACTGTGGTAGCTTTTAAGCCTTTGCCGCAGAAAGCCGCGCACTCACTATGGCGCTACTATGAGAAAGCTAGAAGCGAATTCATAAAGTCGGGGGCTGTGTGTGAGAGCCTTTAGGATTATGGCTCAAGTCGCGCGTCGGTAGTGACATCGGGATTTTAAATCGAACTCTGTTCCGATCCATTGAAAATCAGGTTACCTAAAAGAGCTAGTGTTTTCTTACCTCGAATTTCTTGATATAGGAGTCTTTCTACATTGCAGCACAGCCTTATTTTCCTCAAATTCCAATTCGAAATCTTCCTGATTAACCCTGTGTACACAAATATATTAAACACAACAAATTATGTGAATAAAGCAAATTTTCCGCATTTTGAGTTACCTTTCATTTCCGTATGCAAAGAATACATCCTCTGCATCGAAGAACTGATATAACGCTGTTACGGTGCCACCCGTTCGTGTGAAAACTTTACGAACACACCCGGTGTCAAGTTTAACGCATTCTGTGATCGCAGCCAATGCATGTTCTAAAGTCGGGCTATTGCGTTTATTGAGTAATAACCTACACACCTAAAAACAAACATAACATTACCTAGCGTTTTTGCCATTGTTGCATTCTTATTCTTACCAATTATGTAAACTTTTTCCTAAAAAAAAATATAAATTGTCGTAATTATAATTAAAGCTACTTGCTATTTATTGATCAAACAAGTATACAATAATTAAACTAATTAGTTATTATAGTCATATCTGTATACATTAAATAGATAGCGTGATTGTAAATATTGATCCTCCTATAACACTTGTTCCACTTATTTGTATATAAATGGAACAAGTGTTATAGGAGGCCCTCCATTATTCGATTGTTCAAGCATTTTCATTATTGTTCATTTTGGAAGCATCTCTAGACAGACGGGAATATCTTAATGCACTTACAGTATATTAGAGGGGAGTAACAGGACTTAAGTTTACTATTTATGTGATACCTCCAAATCATAAGCACAGAAAATAGTGATCTCACAGGAAAAGATAGTTGATATTACGAAATTTTGTGAAACTGATCGTATAAGCCGCGCAAGATGACAATGGGAATGGCGGCCATGTTGGTGACGTCATAGTGACGTAGGGTAACCTACAATACTGCTTTGTTATCCATACTTTTCTTCGATTGATGACGTCACGAAGCGGTTATTGTGACAAGGTTCTATCCCACTGACATCGTGGGCGGCTTATAATATGTATTTTAAATTTTACCTTTCTTGGTTTAACGCCATTCCTGATGACAGTAACGATACGTGGTCGCACTACGTTGTCCCCCGCAGGACTGACTCTAGCTGTCCCGTTGCCGGTAGTACTACTACCATTTGCCTGTAACATTATACTTGATTAAGTAATTCTGTCTACTTCGAAGGGTGATTATTTTGTACTATGAGAGTCGTCCACCATAGCCAGACATCGCCACAGCTTACCATCAGGCGGGCGGCATCAATTTGGCGAACCAAGTTAAAAAAAGGGCAGATTAATCACTAATCCAAACACGGTCATCTGTCCTTAGGGCTTTCGATTATGGCGGGTCGTTTAATCGCCCCCAGCCTTCCTCCTACGCGACACCCAAGAACGCTACCGTTAGCACAGGGCCTCCGATTTGGCTACCATCACTAATTAAACAAACAAAATGACGCACATAGGAGAATTTTCATGAAATCAGGACAAGATTATTAATGGCTTCATATTTTCCTATTTGCAACAGTGGCCTATAGTTTTCACTGCCGTCCAAGACTAAACCGTGACTTTGCTATATCTGTTCATAAATACCTTATTAAAATATTTAGATACAGTACCTGCAAATATCGGGACAGTCTGTTATTTGCGCGTGCAGGGGACGGACTTGAGCTATCACTCAATGACTCAGGGCCGCTTAGCCTGAATGATTGAGGGGTGACAGCACTGGCTTCATAATCTATCCGCTTGAAAGGTTCACCAAATCCACTACAGACATAAGATTGACCATCTTCTAGATCATCCAGTTTGCCTATCTGAAAATTAATTACTTTTTACTGTCTGTTTTTTTATACTAAGTAAGTACCTACAACTGAGAATAAATATGTATCTGGGATCAAATTCTTTTTTATTGTTTTTGCTTATAGTATGTATGTTGTCTTTCTTTTTTCTAAATATTTAGGTGCTTAAGCAGTATGTGTGTAACTAGGTAGTAGGTAATTATCAGGTTCTATTTAATTAAAGGTTTTTAACCATTTGAGCTGCTTGAACCCACTCTGGATATATTTAAAATATGTAAGTGTCCCACCACAAGTTCAAACTGCCTACAAGAATAAGTAATCATAATATGTACTTACTTTCCTGCCTTCTAGTGAATATATTGTTCTTACACCACTTGGCAAAGTCACATTATCTACTAAAGCTCTGGTTAAATCTGCTGTGAGACTATCAAAAGATCTGTAAATTAATTAATTAGTATTATATTTTTTTACACTTGTAGGAAACGTCTTAACACCTGTTGGAAATAAAAATTCTCGACAAAATAAAAAAAATAAAAAATGTGTATAAGTGAGTTTATTTCATAATGTAAAACTGCAAGTATTTTTCAACTCTAAAGAAAATTAGACAGTCATAACAATCATGGTTAAATCCAATCTTAAAAAGGAACCTAATTTATTGAGTAAGGTAGGTATAGGGTATAATAATTATAATACATATATATTATACATTAAGGGAAGGAAAGGTCAAATCAGTTAATTATCATAACATCCTGTACAACCTTGATAGTATAATTGGTACAAAATACACCAATTGCACAATCAACAGACTTCATTAACTATTTAGATATGAAATTAAATTTAAAGAACAAAAAATCATACAACTATACCTACAGAGAACAAACTAGAAGATATAATATATATTATGTCTGTCTGTGTGTATTAGGGCAGTTAGCAGTGAAATGTAATCTTTTTATTTATAAGTATATACATTATTAATTATATGTAATGATGTTTATGCAATAGCACTGTGGACATAATAATTTAATGCAATGAAAATGTGAGATAAAACAGTTTCTATTTAGGGGCTGGAGGGAATACTTGATTACTTGGTAACATTACATGGAAAAATATGAGTTGTAATGTAACCAAATTAAAATTGGAGCTCATCAATTACACAAAACATTAATGAAGCTATGTACTTGCGTAAATACTACTTCATATTATATTGACTTATGTATGTATGAAAGTGAAAGTGTTCTAATCGTACTCCAAATAGTGACAACATTTAGCAAAAATGATTTTGTAAACTTCTAGATTTACCTGTATCTTTCTGGCAAGACTGGAATAATTACACCAGAATAGAATTTATCACCATTTCTATAAAATCTAACTCGTTTAGCTTTCCGCGCGGCTGGCGTTCGTAGCAATACGTTACGTCGGTTCGTCCTAGTTTTCATGATTTCCATATCGCATAAATCTTTTTCCAGTTCACATACAGAGCTCGATCGACTGCCGCTTCGACTCAGGTTATTCTCCATCTAAAAGTTAATTAGAGTAGATCAAAGACACAGTAGTACAATATAACGGATCATCAACAAGATATTATAACCCTCACCTTTCCAGCGGTTCAACGAACTATTTTACTATTGCGGAACTTGATTAAGAAGTCATCACTCTTACCCTTGTCTCATTTTGCACTTTGAAAAGCGAAAAATATTTAATGAAAATATATTACAAATTTCTGTAAAATTCATGAATCACACAGAAATTATACAGACAAACCAATCAGACGTCCATGAACGACACAAAACACAGATTCTACTAAATCTACTACTGAATTCTGTCTTGTCTTCAATGATACCATACCATAGTCCATCCATGCCAACATTACAAAATATTCAGTTTATTCTATCCACGAATCGCCTATAAGAACATTTTGCTGAGTTATGTGCAGGTGCAGAGGCTTGGTGCAGTACTTGATGACCTTCATTCACAACAATAATTTTCAATAATCATTAATATCATAATACAGATCGCGTCAGATAAAAAGAACGCTGAACTTAAAGCTGCGCAGTAGGCGATTTATCGATATAACATAGATCCATATATCGCCTACTATGGTACTATATGGTGGTAACAGCGAGTAACAGCGGGTAACGATGCGCCAACACACCACTCCCATTATCACTCAGCGTTCTTCTTACGTGATTCGGACTATGAGTCTATTAAACTTAATCAACTTACCTAACCTAAGTTGGAGGAAACCGTCTTCGCGAGAACTGAGCGTTTTAAACGTTCGTTTCTCTGCCGAACGATGGTGGCTTGGAACGCCCTGCCCGCGCACGTGTTTCCTCCAACATATAACCCTGGGTTCTTTAAGCGAAGCGTGAAGAGGCACATTACTGGGTCGTCAAGTTGAGGGTCACTCTCTATAGTATTCCTGTGTACTGTGAGAGTTGCCCACAATCACCAGACGTCGCCACAGCTTACCATCAGGCGGGTGGCGTCAATTTGTCGACCTAAAGATAAAAAAAAAAAAAAAAAAAACCTACTAGTCCTACCACTAACAAATTCTATTAACCTTTACCACCAGTACGAGTATAGTATTCTTATATCTGTGCCTTTACATAGAAATTATGAAATAAAAAACCTTAGGTGCTAGGTATCCCTTATCAACAACTTGGCCAAAGTCATTCTCACCTGCACGCGGTGCACCTGCTGACATACGGACGAGTCTCTGCCAAATATACCCATGTGATAAAAACGAACCAACCAACAAAATCTGGGCGTATTATTCCCCTCTATCTATCTCTTCGGGGATAAAGATTTCTATTGTTTTGTTATGCTAAATAATATTATATTATAAAATTTGCGATTGCGATCATCACGATCTTGGGGCCCGAGTTAAACCTCACGCAGGGCTAGCACAGTCAGCGTCGACTCTAGACGATAACCCTTAAATTGCAAAAAAAAACGGGAACCATAACTTTATCGAATGTTTTTGCTCGAATTTAATTATAAGTAGGTACCTAAAATTTGACGTATTTTTAGATTATCGAAGTATCAAGTGCCATACGTATCATTTGTCCGAATTATTTTTCACCGATTTTCAAAATACCATTTATGCTTCTGGCCGAAGTCTCTTTTGAACTTTTTTAGTTTGCCAAATGTTTTACTTGGCATTTTTTCACAGTAAGTTTTAGACCTCTAAAGACTATGGCGGTCACTATGATTAATATCCCAATTTAGACTTATTGTAATTGGCATTAAGCTTGATGTGATCAGGGAATTCATTGTACAGCTCCGCTTCAGTCTTTTGGGCTACGGCATTTCGGGTTATAGTCTTGAATGCTAGCTTAACGTTCACAGCCGCTTTGGCACTTGTTTCAAAGTACGGGATATCATTTACACTTTGACATCACGTCGTGCGCGCTTTGCAAAAACAGGACGATTGTCCAAATCAACTTTATTACCCAAAATGGCTTGCCTGCCTTGGTATTAATTAGCTGAGCAACCAGACGCTGCGCCGTCGCTCCTGTGGCCTTCGACCCGACGCAACTCGTCAGCTAGAACAAAATTGATTGGAGGACACCAGCGGCCGACCGCCCGTCGCCTGCGGACCCCCAGTTAAGTGCACCGGGCACTTCCGTAAAACAGTATTGTGATCCTATGCTATCGACACACTCTTAGCTACTTGTATTATATAAACCCTAGGTTCCCTGCTAATAAAGTAACGTTAATTGTTTTACGTCGTTTAATTTAACTTCCTAGCAGGGGCCGTATCATCTTCGTGGTTTTATATGCACCTTAAAAAAGTATTAGCTATCCGTATGTGATTGACGTTAGAAGACTAAGGTGGTCGTTATGTTGAATACTTCATAACTTTCTCGCGTTTGGCAACATAATGCTTCGAATAAATATTATTTCGGTTAAAAGTAGCTTCGGTAAAAAGTATTTCGACCAAATAAAATATCGAAGTAACAAAAAAACCCTGATAGATAATCCATCAACTGATACAGGGGCGTCTGACTTCGATGAAGTAAAAAGAAAAAACTAAACGAAAAAGTTGAAAAAAATAGGTTAAATGAAATTCGGTCAAATATTTTTCGATCTTATGATAGCTACCCGAAAATTTCACGTCACCGTTTCGTGTGGGTCACGTGACCGACATTTTTGCGATTTCTAGTGGTTGAATAAGTCGATCGACTTTAGCCGACACTGATATACTTATAGAGCTGCAATTAGTAGTGTACCTTCACGTCCGTGGACAAAACTGCCTTGTCAAGGCAAACCCAAAAGTTCCGGACAATAGGCAAGGAACAGGCCTCACTATTACATGGTCAGGATTTTAACACTGGCGAAAAGTTGGTTATCTCTTCGAAGAAAAAGGCGTGATTTTAAGTATGCAAGTACAAGTAGTATTTTAGATAAGTATCCAGAGTAAAGCCGTGTTCATATCATAGTAACAGTCACGTGCGTAATCGAGCCTCTCACACAAATTTCTTTGATGCTGGGTTTAGACACTTGTCTCGCGGTTTACCTCGCGTCTCGTCAAGACGTTTGTACACGAGCGCGGCCACGAACTGCCTTTTACACATTCGTGAACATTCAGTGCCATCATAATTTTTAGGGTTCCGTACCTAAACGGTAAAATGGCAACCCTTTTACTAAGACTCCGCTTTCCGTCGATCCGTCTGTCACCAGGCTGTATCTTATCAGCCGATATAGTTAGAAATTTGAAACTTTCACAAAAGATGTATTTCTGGTGGCTCTACACTAAAAATCAGAATATAATGAATATGAGGAACAGTGTGATACGAGAACTTGCGGTGTGTCAGAAGATGTAGTGAGTAAGATAGAAAAAGGGATGCTTAGATGGTTCGGGCACGAAGAAGGGATGGATGAAAGAAGATTGACGAAACAGATACATAAGGCAGGCGTGAATGGACAGGGAGGTAAGGGTCGACCTAGGCGAACGTACTTCGACCAAACCGGAGATGTTTTGACCAAAGGCCAGGTCAAGAGTACCCGTAACCGGAGAGCGTGCATGAAGATAGTTATGAAAGTGGAAGAAGCGAAAGAAGTATGCCAGGATCGTAGCAAGTAGAATTCCATAGTGTCTGCCTACCCATGGGAAATATGCGTGAAAATATGCATGCAAACTTCAATAAATAATGGCATTTCCTCATAACTTCATTGTATTCTACTGTTTTCGTAATAAAATTCGCGTCCGGAGAGAAATATACGTACGTCACACTCCTTCAACGGCGAGTGCGCAACTGAATCAACGCGAGTGTCTAAAGGTGGATTTAAACCAAACGAACAAAGAGCTAGAGCTAGAACTAGAGCATTCTTTAGTGTAAACGAATGCTCCTTTTCAGTATTTACATCAAAATATCAACGAGCAAGAATGAGAACCGAGAACCTAGAAAGAGTGGGGATAGAATGAGCATTCGCTCGATGTAAATCCCTCTAGAATGCACAGTTGTTCTAGTAGATTTGCAATTTCCTGCCAAGCATCTTGTTTCAGAGTTGTATTTTTATAGTATTTAAAAGTCGGATCCCACAGACATCTGAAATAGTAGGCTTCTATCATTAAAAGACATTTTTATTGAGACCAATCCATAACTAAATCTAATTATAGTATGTGTTGTATGAATTGGATTCGCAAGAACACTAGAACGCTTTGAAGAGACCGCTCCGGGAAGCGAGCACGTCCGAACAAGCAAGAACGTTCTAAAGCAACTGTTCGCAAGCTCTAGCGCCGTTTACATCAAGCGAAGCGAGCATTCTTAGAATATTCCAAGAACGCAATAGAACAACGAAAGAATGCTCTAAGTTTGTTTACATTATAAGAATTTAATAGAGTGGGGATAGAATGAGCATTCGCTCGTCTGATGTAAATGGACCTTAAGGGGACACGAGTCAAAGGGATTCGTGGTCAACGCGAATTGACTCGTGTCCCAAAGACCGCTACCGAGGCGAGCTATAACGGGTGGCGAGCATGCACGAGCACCCTGTTTAGTGCCTGTTAGCGTCGTGCTCGACTTAGTTCGCCTATGTTCGCATTAGTTCACTCAAATGTGTAAACGCGTTATAAGTGTTGAGTGCGGCCCCGGCTGGCAAAACCACCATTCGTCTAATTTATCTTTATCTGGCAACACCAAGAGGCCCTCCCTCGAGTATCAATCAGTGAAAAACAGGTGACGCATTTATCAATTTCTATTAATGTCAAAAGTGCAGACAAAGAGTGTAATTATTTTCTAGTTTTACACGTTTCTATAAATTTTTGTGTAAAATGTCATCAAGAAAAAAGGTACTTCTGAAGGTGATCATCCTTGGTGATAGCGGTGTAGGCAAGACATCGCTTATGAATCAGTTTGTCAACAAGAAATTTTCCAACCAGTACAAAGCAACAATAGGCGCAGATTTTCTTACGAAAGAGGTAATTGTCGATGATCGAATCGTCACAATACAAATTTGGGATACAGCAGGACAGGAGCGATTCCAATCATTGGGAATGGCGTTTTATCGTGGGGCGGATTGTTGCGTCTTGGTGTTTGACGTAACGGCTCCCAATACGTTCAAGTCCTTGGAGAGTTGGAGAGATGAATTTTTGATTCAAGCATCACCTCGGGACCCTGATAACTTTCCATTCGTAATTTTGGGTAATAAAGTTGATTTGGACAATCGTGCTGTTTCTGCAAAGCGCGCACAACAGTGGTGTCAAAGTAAAAATGATATCCCGTACTTTGAAACGAGTGCCAAAGAGGCTGTGAACGTTGAGCTAGCATTCCAGACTATAGCCCGAAATGCCCTAGCCCAAGAGACTGAAGCGGAGCTGTACAATGAATTCCCTGATCAGATCAAGCTTAATGCCAATGACAATGGCCGTAACAGAGATGGGGACAATTGTGCTTGCTAGGCTTTAAGATATATGCTTCAGTGATGACAATTTATTAGTCTCAGATTACATAAACATACAATAAAGTATAATAATATTTGTAAGTAATGTTTCCTTTTATATTATATCATGTAAAAATGTATAGAAGTATTGTATACCACATGCTTTAAACTATTCTTTTGTTTGTTATATACATTAACGGTTTGGATTAACTAATACAAAAGGCACTACATAATCTCTTATCTAATGACTGTATTTTGAATGATTATTATATTATATAAGTACAACAATTTCATAACTTGTTATGGTACGAGTTCAAAAATTATTAAGACAAAATCTCAATGTAATTGTCACATCTGTCTATATCTATATTCTGAGACATTTAAAATTGAAACAAAACAGAGTACAGCAAATCCTAAAACTAATATAACATTGTACATTTTATACTTCCGTAAAAAAGATAAGTGATTGGGTCAAGGCTATTAATTGTTTAACTTTGTCTTTACAATTGATAAGTACACACATACTGTTACAATTCAAATATTCCCAGCAAGCCAATACCTTTACAAACTAATTTATACTCCGATTGTATTTTAAAACGTTGCCTCTTTGTTTTATTAGAATGTTGACTAGTGTTCTAAACCTTAATTTAATTAGCTGAATTGGTGATAGTGTTAGTACACATTAATTATTAAAATTTCACTAATATAATTATGTAATCATACTTTTTTGATGAAATAAATATTTGTAGAATGTAGTACCATCTGGATTGGCTGTACTTTAGGCCACCATAAAACCACTGTATAATCTCCTTTGTTAACGGTACTAGCCAAGGGATATTGGTCAGTTGCTGCTAAGAGCACAGAGTCTTAAAGAATTGAAGTACCTACTGAAAATGTTCGAAATATGAAAAATAAAAGTGATATATTAAGTTGAATTCTATAATATTGAATAATTGTCAATTGTTTATTCATTTACTGTTTGATCACAATCTGAACATTCTAAATATCTAAGTTAATACAGTATTGGTGTCAGAATGTCACTACTGTGGCTTCATAATAATTCTGTATTTTTACAAATTGGATCATGAAAACAATTTGTATTTGCATGAATAAACTTCACTACCATATATAAACATTTCTGTATATATTTGGATTTACATTAGTTTTAAGTAGTTAATGATAACATTATTATGGTAACATGTTTATTTCTCAGCATAATTCATAGCAAAGTTCAGAAAACCAACAAATATATGCTAGAAAATAAAATTCGCTTACAATTATGGTTTCAGAAAATGATTATATTATATTATGGTCATGTTATTTTATTCTTAGGAATACTCATTTTAAATTAAGATAAAGCAGCTTAAGCAGATACAGCTTTGTTAGATTTTTAGTTATAATGGAATATACATGGCAATTGTTACTGAATATTATGTAATCAATAAACAATTAAATGTAAAATTCATTATGTCTAACAAGAACTTGCCTCTTAGTTTATTAATTGCATTCGAAATTCGTGATTGCTTTGATTCTCACATTCTTATATAGGTAGATACCTACATATTTTATTTTATTATCATTATATAGTTAAATTACCTACAAGAAAATATAAATTAAGATCTAGTTAATAAAATGAAGGTAATAAATGATGTATGCTGTAATAACGGTTGCTTTTAATTTTATATTAATAAAAACATAAAAAGCATTTTGTCTTTTATTTTCGTCTATCAGTTAATTGTATAAATAAATCAATACTTTGTAATCTATTAATAGATCTTTCTATTAATATAAAAAACTAACATTTAAACTTTGAGTGTTGCTGTTGAGCATTACATAAATATCTGCTTAGTCATTTCCGAATGATTCATAGCTGATAGCTGTTATTCTGTTCATAGTCTATATGTCTACATCAAGTGCACCAATTAATTTAGTTAAATACTAGGTACATTTAATATTATAGTGTGGTGTACTTAACTTTAGTGTAACTCCTGTATAAGCACAGAATAGGGAATTATAAGTAGGTAAGTTACAGTTCTTGGAAATCTATATTGTTGTTACCTTGCGATCCTTTTTGCGAGTGATTAAGCGTATCAGTGAGCATAATTATCTATTGCCAAAACGATTCACACTCCTGGCACAGCTCCTGGTGACTACGGCAACTACTAAGTTGTTACTAGAAAATTTAGTGTAGAATTTTATAAACGCCTATCTTTATTTTAAGAGCAAATAATAGAGTAACGTGTTGTGCACAGCTACATTAGGCGACTTGACTCTGGCACACTACTCGACGTTTAAGTATTAGTATTGTAAGTACCTCTAATTAGGAATGGAGCTTCTAATTTCAGCTGACTAAATTATTGTTACACTGCAATCATTGTAGGTACCTACTGGCCAATAGGGTAGGGCAGGGGTGTAAACTACTAACATTTCAGAGGTTTAAAAATCAAAGTGGGACTTAAACGCCGGACAAGCATTGTAGCTAATGATCTTTGAATTACTGAACGATATTAGGATTTTTAATGCGTTGTGGAGCACCAAATCATTAAACTAAAAATAAAATGAAATTAAAAAAAAACTCAATAAAACTAAAAACCGGCCAAGTGCGAGAACGGACTCGCGCACAAAGGGTTCCGTACCAAAACGGTAAAAAAAACTCATTTTTTTATAGGAGCCCTTTTAAATATTTAATACTTATTACATGCTGTCTTTTTAGTATTTGTCGTTATAGAGGCAACAGAAATATACCATCTGTGAAAATGTCAACTTTCTAACTATCACGGTTCATGTGATACAGCCCAAGACAGACGGACGGACAGCGAAGTCTCAGTAATTAGTAGTTGGTTCCCGTTTTACCCTTTGAGTACGGAACCCTAAAAACTACTTAGGTGAATTTACCACCAGGGGCTGCGACCTCACACTGAGGGTTCATTCAGTGCTGTTGCCGGCAAGAGGGGCGGTGTAAAGAATTACTGGTGGTTTGATGTTATAGGTACAGCTACAATACCGTAGTATTCGTAACACTTTTTATATAAGTTAACGAGAGTAACTCCAGTAAGTTTTTTTTTTTATTCCGGGGCCCAAGGCCGCGGCCGCTCTAACGTCCGTTGCCGGGCGTCTCTGGTTACAAGCAGAACGTATTTCCAGTGGCGCCCGCGGACTTTGACCACCACTGTGGTCTCTGCGGGGGTTTGGTCGGGATGAGAATCCCGCGTCGTTGAGGTAGGGTTTTATCCCGCGTCAGTGAGTGAATCTGGTTGCGTGCTATGGGGCAAAGGCCCCGCAGCACGCAACCCTTCTAGTCTGCTTCTGTAAGGACGGCGGGTGGCGATCCCGCCGTCTTCAGGCCCTGATCATGGAGGTCGATGGTCTTGGGCGTAGATGAGACTGCGGTGCCCTCGCCGCTGATTACGGAACTCGGCGGGGAGGGTACGCTCCCTCTCCCTCTCGGCCGCCTCCTTCACGAGCATGACTTGCTCGCAGAAGGACACCGCCGCGTTCCACCTACTCCTGCTGGAGACCATGGCTTGAAGCATGGTCTCCAGCGAGAGGGTATCTACGCCCAGACCCACAACGAGGTCCCGGCGCTGACTCGCCCACGCTGAGCATTCCACCAACGTGTGGAGTGCAGTGTCGTCGTCGGAAACCTCGCAGTGTTGACACCGGGGTGTGACCTCAAACCTCAGTAAGTGACTATTATAGTTTGTATCGTGTCAATCAAGATTCACGTAGGCGGTCTACTTACGTCATTGTTTCGCCGATACAGTGTTTCACAGGAGTCATTCATTAGTGTGTTGATATTCAGAAGAATAACGGCTCTACTTCAGTACTGCGCATGCGGGGGATAGGGTGAGGTGCGAAGGGGTACTCACTGTTTCAGCCGGCTCCGTTGACTGCTCGTAAAATTCAGTCTTGCTTGTGACATGAAAGGGCGCGATCCTTCACACGTATCACGGTGCTTCGAGCAATGCATCACCATGAACAGCCGCCAGGGAATGTATGCAATGGTAAGTGTTTAGAACAATACTCTACCTTGTTAACAGTAGGTACAGCAAACTTAATTTCAATCGGTGTTTTCTTGGTTGTATCTAATAACTGAATGTACTTTTTCAACCTATATAAAATATCACTTGCGCGTTCCATGCTGTTTCTTAACCATCCTGTGTTAGATGACAGACGTAGATGTAGGTACCTAATGCAACAATTGATAATAAACTTAACTAGGTACCTATATAAAGTAAACTAAGAGACAATTATGAGATGATTTAATTCTTACTAAATATCATTATTTTAAGACGTACCTATAAAATACTAGGCGATGCTCGCGACATATATGCACCACAGTTTCTGCAACATTTTTCGTTGCTGCTCCGCTCCTATTGGCCGTGGCGTGATGTTATATAGCCTTCCTATGGATAAATGTAGTAATGCAATACAGAAATATTTTATTGTTTTAATATCGTTCTTGTCGATTCTTGTCGACGCAGCCTGGTCTCCGCAATCCACGTCTATTGCGCGGGTTTTGCGTACATAATTTATAATTAATATCGTTTTAAATTAATCGTTAAAATCTTAATTCATCTGTAATGTTTAGTAAATATTTTTTTTAATATACCTAAGTAAAATAATAATTTACTAACTTCCGTTGAAATAATTACACCGAGTTCACAACTGAGTAGGCACGTACCTAAATGAAATGTTTACTAAATGTTACATCAGTAAAACACTTCGGTAGGTACAGGAAACTTTAGTGGTATTTTATCCTGTAGGTAGGAGTAACTTGTGGTACCAATACCTATGTACCTACCTTCTTACATATACCTACCTACCTAATATTAATATGAGTTTTAGCCCAGGTTGCACTATAATAAAATCCTACCAGATCCTACGGTCCTGCATTTATATCCCATAAACTGACGTTAATAATTTTTTTTAAATGCTTTAGTACATTATGTCAAGCTTACAAAATTATTAATAAATATACAAAAATAAACAATTAATTAGTCAGAAATAAAAAAAAAGTCACAAATATACGTCCTGCATCGTTCCTGGTGCAAAGGTGCCCATGATGCTGGCACCATTGCCCCGCCCGCTGAATGGCAATGGGCAATCTTTACACCTGGAAAGACCCAGAGCGAGTGTCACCGGACCTCTCCCTAATTCTACGTCTTTTAGTAGATTATAATACCCAAGAACATTTTACCATATTACTGTGCTTGAAACTCAGATTATTGCATCAGCTTTGCCGTTACAGCGGTCGCACACAGCATAAACGGGATCCGGGGATGCTAAACCGGTAGTTAGGTACAGTACAGAGGTACTAAGCGTTATGGTTTTTTACGCGGTTTCGAATGACTTTACGCGATTAGACGGAGCCACAAAGTAACCGAATTTCGGACCTGCGCTGCGGTCCTAGTGGTCTATGGACGGAGCATATTCAATTCAAACAAATACACTAACAATCAAATCTTTTCTCTTTATAATATTGTATTGTAATATAGAAGAAGGTATAGATAAATCACTATTGTAAGTGGTAACTACCTAGAATAAAAAAATTCAACCTGCTAAGCCAAACAGTCAATATATTGCACAAAAACACATATACTTTTGCACTGTTATGATTTTATTTTCACCTCACGGCGCACTGTAACGGCTATAACGTAGGAATGGTGTACTCATTGTTAAATAAGAAACGTAGAAATGTTAGCTTTCGTTTATTACATCCGTCTCAGGATCAACCTGGGAAGTACACTGCGTGTTTGCCGTTCATGGGTTCCATTTCGCTGAGTGTAGGTAAGATCATGAGGGATAACAACACATTTACAGCTTTTAGAACCCAGAACACCTTGAGGGAGTTGTGTAATGGCAAAGATTTGGTTTCGTTTTCACACAGGTCAGGAGTTTATTTGTTGAGTTGCGATGGTTGTGATATGCAGTATGTGGGGCAGACTGGCAGGTCCTTCGAGGTCAGATACAGAGAGCATTTATCGGCTTTCCGCAACGGTTGTCCTGACAGATCCCTTTTCGCGAGACATCTCCTTGATACTGGCCATTCCTTAAACAATAATAACACCCTTAAAAGTTTTACGTTTATGTGAGAAAGGGTTCAAGTTAAGTGTCTGGGAAATGTTGGAAATAGTTAGGAGGGATGAGGACACCTTACTCAACGAACAAACAGATTTTCAATATCTCCTTTACTTAATTTGTTTGTGAACAGACAGACACGGTAGTTGTTTGTTGGTTTGTGTGTGGCATTTTGTAATTGCTATGTATTAAAGAGTAATGTTTTATATCATTGAATACCTATTTATCGAATCTCGTTAGCATAACTTGTAGTTTCTATATACCCACGTTAGGAATTGTGACAAATCCTGCATCCTGCGCTAGCGATATTTACACATTCGTACTTAAAAGCAAATTTGTTCTGGCTTCGTATTTTGCTGTTCTCTCTGAGACAATCTTGATAATGCCTCGTTTAGAGGCGAAACAATTGTCGACGTTTTATTGTCTTTTAACTCTGCGAAAAAATAATGCTATTATATTTTAAAAGTTTTTAACATCTTACTTAGCATTGCTTTGTCATGGATTTTCGCCAGGTAACGCCTGTTTCCATCCAATATTTCAAATACTTAGTTCGGGTACTAGGGGACCGCAAATACGAGGGCAAAATAAGGCAAAATAGACCTGGGATGCTTAGTTTTCGAGATATGGGGTACTGGGAATCTTGGGTATTTTTGCGGGATGTGAATTACCGCGAATGTTTTTGCAGGTGAATGGAACTCGTGATGGGTGGGGGTGCAGGGGAAACAAAAAAATTGCTTAGAATTTAGCTGGGAAGCTCCGGGGATATAGGGGCTGTAACTAAATTCAACTTAACCCAATGATGATTGTACTCTGCAGTCATTCGGTTTGATACCTTTCTGGGATGGAATTTAAAAAAAGAAGGCCCCTTACGTAAGGACTGAATAAATTAACCGACTTGGTGTTACATGAATCTCACAACTATTAGGGTAGAAGCACTTGTTTGCTAGACTTGTATGTGATTCGACGGGGGGCCGTGAGAGCTGGATCAACCACACTCTCCCCAAGGGGAGAACTGGGGAAATGGACGAAATGGCCCGCAAGAGTCGCGGGTGGATAGTCCGGCTGCCGGCGTCCCAGTTGGAAATAATAATAATAATATGTAGACTTGTATTTTTTAACAAGTTGTTTTTGATGGGATCTACCTATACCATATACCTACCTAATAAAATACTATCATTGATAAGTACTTTATGTTTCTCCTTTTAACTGACTTTAAACCTTTGTCCGAAAAGAAAACACAATGAAATTAAGGAGAACTATAATGAGGTTATATGAGGCTACCAAATAAATTGACAGCGCCTGTCCGGTCGTATCGACATACACTTTTGTATGTGGTCATTGCCCCATTTGTACCTACTGTTGCCACGACCATAATAAGCCACTTTATAGAACAGTACTTGGTTGTTTAAATATTTAAGTACAATATTACAGTTAGGTACAATCATCATTCACCGAGCCTTTTCCCAACTCAGTTGGGGTCGGCTTTCCAGTCTAACTGCGATTCGGCTGAACTTCGATATTTTCCGTGAAGCGACTGCCATCTGACCTCCACAACCCATGGGCGATATCGAAGTTCTGTGGTTAGAGCGGTCGGATTTTTGATTTAGGGCTCCAACTACCCCTAACGACTGCCATAGATGTATGACAACCGGGACCGACGGCTTAACGTGCTCTCCGAGGCACGGAGGGGTCTCAATGTCTTAAGAAATGGTCTACCATTCTAAGACCGGCCTGAGTCGATGTTGCTTAACCTTTGCAATGTGTTAACATTGTCGGTTACCACTAGACCACGAGCCACTCACAGTTAGGTACAATACGAGTATTAATAGTAATATTAAAATCTGACTGGTCTTATTAAGCTCCGATATCGTCCATGGGTTGTGTGTGGATGTTGTGGAGTTCGCTTCACGGAAAATATCGAAGTTCAGCCGCATCGCAGTTAGACTGGAAAGCCGACCAAAATGGGTTGGATAAAGGCTCATCAGTGGATGAGGATGAAGAAGAGTAATATATGTAAATGTACCTATACCTGTACCTACCTACTTTTATTTTGAACTAGCTGGTGTCCGTTGATATGATGCCCACACGAAATTGGTGAAGACTTTTTAGATGTTTGTTACTTTATCAATAAATAGGTTTGAATGAAAATGTCCATATAATAAAATTCTCTTGTGAATTGGGAATTATGGACCGAACGAGCGCAGCGAGGGAAGCGTCTACGTTTCGAGATTGGACAATTCTGCTTTCGTCCGTCTGTCTGTTCTGGGCTAGCAGCCAGTCTTTATCCGATCTTCATGAAACTTGGCAAAAGTGTTCACTGATTTAATCACTTTTTTTTCGTGAGCTTTTTTGGATTGGGGGGAAATTGGGGGAAAAAAGCTCAAATGGTGTTTTAATGTTCGCGAGGTCTACTGATCGACGACTGGTAAAATAATACCATGCTACGCTAATGGAGCCGCGGATACATCAGCTATATAGTGCTCTAATAATTTTCAGGTCACCCCTGTTAAATAATGTTAATGTTATGTAATAATGAGCTTAATTGAAAAACCGACAGAGCCAAATTGTTTAAAAATAATGTACCTACCTAACGTTACAATGTAATGTACAATATATTGTACCATCCAGTGGCGGCCTTAGGGGGTGGCGAGCGGGGCAATCGCCCGAAGCCTCGCTCTTGCAGGGGCCTCGCGCCACAATCAAATCATAAAAAAATATTTCTTTAAACTATAGTTTTTATTTATAACTTTTGATTTGATCGTTTATACATTAAAAAAAACATAATTGATAATAATAAATATGTAGGTAGAGTCATAGAGCAACGCGGACGCCGTATACTACGGTAGAGTACTTGAATATCGAGCCTCAAAAGACTTCAAAATCAGATTTTTATAACGCATAGCAGTCGGATCAGCGCGGTATTTAGGACACAATGTTCTGCTCCTCTATCGCTCGAGCAATCCCCGTGTTTAATTCCTTCGTCAACGAGAACTACTTACTATCACTATTCAGATCACATACTTTTTAAGATGTACAAAGAGCCTCGCAGTATGGCCCTACATCAATGGAGTTAGAGTATGGCCCAATACGGGGCTCACGTATGGGCGGGATTTACAGCCAAGACCTTATGAACTTGGTTGGCCGTCAACTTAATAGTTCGGCCGATCTACCTAGAGGCTGCACGTCTCATAGCGGGAACCCCTCCATGGGACATGGAAGCGAGAGCATTTGAGTCATAGTTTCAATGGCTCATGGATGCGCTGGAGGGTGAACACAGTCATGAGCCTCGAGAAATAGAGGGTCAGCGGTCCCAACTCCGCCAGGATCTCATGGAGACATGGAGGTGGGACTTGACCAACCACGGTGGGTAACCACCACCATCGCAGCGGTGAGACCGATCATGGAGGAGTGACTGTACTAGACACACTGTATTACCCTTGCGAGAGCGTTTACCCTGGGCGACCGCCGACCAGCAATGGACGTTAGGGCAACTTTAAAAAAAATCACATATTTGTTTGAAGTCTGCTCAGTAGTAATATAGTATTGTTTTTCTTTTCTTCAAAATAATGATGAAAAACAGTTATTACGAGTATAGCTCAAGTAATATAATTAAGTAGATGTGCTACTATTAAATGACGTCTAATGGCCACGTCCTTCATCAACTACTTCCATTTGACGTAGGTAGGTAGGTATGTATAAGTAGGCATTATTGTACCTCATGTGACAAGAATAGCCTTATTGAGTGCTCCTGGAATATATACTCGTCCATAACGTAAACAGGATACTGGAGAGTTGGTATCAATAAAACATTTTCATAAAGGCCTAACTTAATAATTATGACGTTACCACTAGGCCACCACTAGGCCAGGAGCCACTTCCTGATTAATTGATATACATACATAAATCTTAGTAGGTAGGTACTTAGGTAATTGATATACATAAAATAACATACATATATTTCTTTATCCCCAACGAGGTGGGCAGAGGTACATTACGCGCGCACATTTGACCATTGGCTGTGGTGTATTACGTGGGAATAGAGGGCAAGCTTATTGCTGTTACCGAATACCATATTTATGTAGGTATGTACAATATAAGATCAATAATCAGTCTGTGTAAATATTAAGGTTAATTTCATGAAGTTTCAATTTAATTCTAAATCTTTTAATTATTTTTTATGCTGCCTGGATTTGGACTGACTAATTTGCATAGGCCAATTGTCTGTCGCGAAAAATAAACCACTATAGTGGTCACGTGTGGCAATAACTAGTATTCACAACGTTTCAATAACTCTAAATAGAAGATGATTAGATGTCGGCACAGATAATTTAATTGTCATTCATAAGTATCGTCAGCAAGAATATCATTTTGTTCGTACTTCAATAAAATTGTCTTAATCAACTGGTCAATAAGAGAAAGACGAAGGTTGACCTTTTGAAGGTTGTTCTAATTTATTCTGTAAATAGCGAACAACGGCCGCGCAAACTGAATCAAGAAAATCACGATTTCGGACTCTGAATTTCTGTACTCCTCCTGAATTAGTTTTTTAACTACTATTACGACTGTGTTTGGTATAAGTAATTAACCGTTGTAACTAGGTAGTACTATGCAAGTACTATTCCCTATCCTGTGGTAGTACTTACTAGTATCTCATTTGTTTCGGTGAAAAATAGTTCTAGTAGTAGGTAGGAGTACCTCTACCGACTCAGCTAGATTACCTACCTACTGACTTTGCAAAGTTCATGGTCAGATTATTTAAGTACAAATTACTTTGTGCTAACCGTAGAGGTAAGTCAAGTGTGTATTTGGAAGCACATGGACATTACAGGTAGTGTTTTTTAATTAAGATGAAAAACATCAGCTTCATCTCTTAAGATATCGAAGATGCTGAAAGTCATTATGACGCATGCGTGAACTATATTGATTAGGTCCACGTTGATACTCCTCTCTTGATGCTATTGATGCTTCAGGGTTATATCGGCAGTTTCAATTTTATAACTTGATAAGGGCACATGCACTTTTGACTTTGAAAGTATTTACTAACTGTACATTCAATAGACTTTCCCTGGTTTATTTACTTCGACGTAAGAGCGTGACGGGAGTCGTGAAGATACACGTATTGTAGAGTCTTTTGATAGGTACCTACCTACAGATTTTGGTACACTCTAATACGTATACCTATTTAATTCTGTTTGATTAATTACTTATATTTGATAAGCTTAGTATGACGGCATTGGTGCACTTAGGAGTGTCAATTCTATTTACTAAAAACCCAAGGTTGGTTTTTTTTTCATACATATATTTAGAAGAAGCTGGTTATTATAGTTTATTGCACTACTGTCCTCGGCCTGCATAGTTAATACGTTTTTGAGAGAGTATATTCCATATTTATTTTAGTCAGGTGCCAAATAACTGTAGGTATAGAAATTTGTTGTCCGTTTTCTCCTTTTCTCTTCCATTTCATATTTCTAATCTAAATTTTCGTAATTTGTAAACCACAGTGTCAGCTGTGGGACCACACTCACAGTTAGAACCTATGTAACTATGTATCCAGATCTCTCTGAGACAGTTTTGAGAATGCCTCGTTTAGAGGTGAAACAATTGTCGACGTTTTATTGTCTTTTGTTTTTGTGAAAATAATGCTATTATGTTTTGAACAGTTTTAACATCTTACTTACCATTACTTTGTCATGGATTTTCGCCAGGTAACGCCTGTTTCTATCCAACTATGTAACTATCGCTAAGGGATTGTTTTAGTGTCAATTTATGTTCTTGATTAAGAGTATCGATATGCAAGTCTCAGATCTGCAATAAGGAATTATTGCCGATGCGAGATAATTACCTAAGCTTTTAGATAAGGAAGTCTGCAACACGAATTTAATTACTTGTTAGTCTCTGGTGTATGTCAAATTATATGGTATTGGCAAAACCCCAGTATTAGGTACTTTCTAATGTTATTTGTATTTGTAAATGAAAGTAAACATCTCAATTAATTAATTAAATCAAAACACCTACGACAAATTACAAGGGCACCTACTATTTAAATGAAATAAAAAATAAGTCAAGATACGATCTTAGTACAATGCGGCATCAAAATCACTTTCGCTGTCATTTTCCGATGTCAACCTGCCGTGTGTCGGTGACAGCTCTAAATATAACATTCGCAATAGTCACGTCACGGCTCAAGTCGCGTCTAGGTCGGGTCAGACCATGACCTCTATTTTCTACGACTAACTGGGACTCTGGGACCGAATTTTCACGGTGACTGAATGCGAAAACGCAAACAGATTCAAAGAGGAATAAACTTGTTTGTGTAGATAATTTTTACATGACGGACAAAACCTAGGACATGCTGCGGAATGAATTAAAAGATTGTTAAAAAAATATTACATGATTTATCAATTTACTTAGGTAACTTACACACTTTTTATTTAGGTTTTTAAAAAAGAAATGGCTTCTGAACATTCTCCTTTCAGTATTTTTTGTGATATTACCCTAAAACAAATTTCATCATTAAATAATTTAATAAGTCGTTTTAATGTCTTCTATTTTAGCAAAAATAATGCTATTATTTGAAAAAGTTTGAACATCATACTTACCATTGCTTTTTTGTTACTACTTCCAAATAATTCCAAAAAATTATTGATGAGGGCAAATAAACCAATAAATACTCGATACTTCTTGCTACTTTTAAGAACAGCATGAACAGCGTTATTGAGAAAAATAAAATTTTACAAAACGCAAATTTTACATTATTTTAAACAGCAATGTTGCTATTAAACGTGTATGACTTGCATTATATGCGGTTCATCACTTAGTTCTTTGGGAAATTACAATAACAGAATTGCGGGTAGGCGCACCAAATGAATAAATATACTTATTCATAATATATGATTAAACGAACTCCTGAGTGAAGTTCTATCATTATTATATGAGTTGCTTCATTAGAATATATATGAATTATTAACACCGTAGTTTCCTTGTTTACATGGTTACACCGCACATTTTTTAAAGATATTTTAAAAGAACCATAGACGAATTTCCGGTCTGCCCATCCATAGCGCGCCGTCTTGTTGATTGTTCATCTTTTAGAGTAATGTAACCTATACAAAACTTTCTATTAATTGGGAAAACACTAGGGAGGGAGGGTGTTCATATATTCTAATGAAGCAACTCATATAATAATGATAGAACTTCACCCAGGAGTTCGTTTAATCATATATTATATATTCCTTGCTTCATTATTCATATATGAATTATTACACCGTAGATGTTAAGAGCAGAAAGTTTTGAAATGAAAGGCATACTAATTATACACCTACTCATAGTTTTAATCATAATTTATAGTAAAGTAATTATTATTACTACCTTAAGTACTTAGGTAAGTTTACTTCTAAAGTTATTAATTTATATCACTGATCAATTAATTATTGATTCGTAGATAAATAAACAGACTGGGCAAATTCGCCTTCATTTAATATAATTCGGTTGTAAAACCGGGCAAAAGAGTTAGACGAGCTGGTCCAGCCAGCTGTCTTGCGAATGGTTTCGATATTGACGCCAGCAGAGCTCGCAGCGGAGGTACCAATTAAACTTATGTTAACCCCGCTCTCTGCCAGGACTTGTTTAATCCATCGGCTGATGGTCTGCGTCGTAGCTGCTTTATGAGGACGTTTGTACGTCAGAAGCAGCCTGTTTGTTCCTTCAGGTCGGATATTTCTAGTCTTAGAAATATAGTCTGAGAGGACTGTCGCTGGGCAAATACTGGTATTTTCCCTAAAGTATGGCAAGAATAAAACAGGTTGGTCTCTACCAGGTGCTGATGTTTTTATAATATCGGTTATGAGGATCTTAATACCATTATCTGAGAAAGAAATATTTTCGAGCTTGATCAGAGAAAGCGTCAGCACCCGGTGAGCGGTGCATATAGCCAAAGATATTACAAATTTCTTAGTGATCTTTTCAAGTGAAAGGTCCTTAGCAATCGCTTGACGCATTCATCTGAACCGATATTATTGCCAATGAAAACTGACAAAGCAGAACGGCGGGAATTTAGACTGCCATATGCACAACCATTATTAAATTGAGTTGCTAGAAATGTAAGAATTGATGTTTTCGACGGCTTGTAAACATCAATGTTTTTCGCGATGCAAAATTCCCACCATAATTTAAGTGAGGTATTATATTGTTTGATAGTGCTGTCCGAGAGCGAGGATAACATCAGTGTTGATGATTCCGCGCAGGCACCCTTTCTCGAGAACGACGCCCGGAGATACTCGCGACAGCCAGGGTAAGGTTCTTGTGTAAGGGGTGGTGATCTCTGAAATGAGATTGCAAAAGGTTTTTACTGGGATTTAAATAATATACATCCGAAACTAGAATTCTTTGAAGGAGCGGAAACCATAGCTGTGAAGGCCAGTAGGGATATACTAGTATGCCATGCGCCTTATCTTCAATAATTTTTCTGAGGCATTTTAGTACCAACGAAAACGGCGGAAAGGCGTAAAAATAGTCTGTACTCCAACTTATCGTGAATGCGTCTATGATTTCCGCGTCTGGATCCTGTTTCCATGAAACAAATCGGCTACACTTAGCGTTATCGCGTGAAGCAAAAAGATCTATTTCTGGTTTTCCAAAATATCGTGTGATTTTTGTATAGACCTCATCAGAAAGCGACCATTCAGTGTCCGGATTGATTATTCTGGAGGCGGCATCTGCGTGGTTTTGTTTGGTGTTCACGTATGACGCGGATACCCAAATACCACGCTGCTCACACCACTTCCAAAGTGATCGAGATAAGTCGTTAAGGTGAGGGTATTGTATACCTCCCATACGATTTACATAACTTATTGCAGTTGTGTTGTCTATACGTAATAATATTGCACAGTCAGTTACATTATTGGCAAAGGATTTCAAGCCCAGAAAAACAGCCATTAGTTCTAAGTAATTAATATGATGTAATTTTTCTGTGACCTTCCATTTACCGTTTACTTCCTTTTGCTTACAGACAGCACCCCATCCTGTTCTAGAAGCATCAAGATTTCGAGTTCAAAGTTTGGTTGCCTCATAAAATGGGATGTATTAAAAATGTTTGACGACCACCAAATTAGATCCTCCAATATAACATTAGGTAGGTTAATATTGGCTTCATAGTCATTATGTCTGAGCAAAGCTAGATATTTTTGGCGTTCTAAAACCTTGGTGTACATCCATCCGTACTTAGCTGCCGGGCATGCGGCAACCAAAATTCCGATAAGTTGAGCAAATTCACCTATAGAACAAGATGGTAACTTAGTAAACTTTGAAACTAACTCTGCAATTTTACTTCGTTTATCGGAGGGTAGACATATGCTTAGGTTTTGCGTGTTATAAACAAACCCTAGAAACTTACATGATTGCTGCGGCGTCAAACAACTTTTGTCGTAGTTGACGACAAAACCTAGACAACGGAGTAACCTCATCGTTTCTTTGACGTTCTCTACGCATTGATCATAAGTATTACCGATGCATAGAATATCATCTAGATAACAAACGGATTGGAACCCGCGAAACCTAAGAACAGCTATAACTTCCCTCATAAGCTTAGTAAATACGCGTGGGGCCACAGATAATCCGAACGGTAAGGCATTAAAGGCGTACGTGAATATTTTAATAGAATGATTAGGTTTAAATTGAAATTTCAAATATCTACGATCCTTGGTCGTAAAGGCAAGAGAAAATATGCATCCTTCAGATCGATGGTGGCTAAGTATCCATCACGTGGTATTAATTTACATGCCGTCCGGTAGTCCTCCATCTTATAATGCTCATTTCGAATTAATTTGTTCAAAGGTTTTAAATTCAATATAAAACGTTTGCCACCGTTAGGTTTTGGAGTGAGGAATATTTTAGAAATGAATTGATTATTTGTAACGCTACATTCAGAAATGGCTCCTATTTCTATCAATTTAGTAATTGCTTCTAGCATAGAAAAGTTTTCAGTGTATGAAAAGTTATTTTGTGGTATTTTTGATTGAGTTACAACCGTTCGAAATGGTATGGAATAGCCGTATTTTATCCAATCAAGAACTACCTTGTTGCTTGTTATTTGTAACCAACAATCGTAAAAGTGGGTAAGTCTACCTGCATGTACCTGAGCTAGTGAAGATTCTGCGCCGGGGCACGTGATTTGTCCTGAGTCGTACTCCGCTGCGGCTGATGCGCTGGCGCTGTGTAAGGTCGACGAGCTCCTGAGCTCGCTGCCGGCCTCCTGTGGTAACCCCCTCGCCCCCCCCTGTTCGCCGGGTAACGAGGAGGCGCGTTCCAGTTTCCCTGGTGGGAAGACCGATTATTGGACGTCGAAGCCGTAGGTTTCTGAGGCTTGGTTGGCTTTTTGATAGAGAGGCCTTGCTTCCCTTGACCTTCGCGGCCTTTATCCTCTCTGAAAGTGATGACCCAAACAATGATTCGTCACGCTCGGATTCGCTAATCATATGTAAAAATGATTTGTCCAAACTGGGTGTAACAAGCTTCATCCGATTTTGCGTTGCTAAGAAATGTGAATCACATAACAGTCGGCAACCATTGCTTAGATGTTTCATCGCTTGGACTTTGTTGTCGCTCTTTAACAGCAAATCCATACCTCTGTTGATGGCCGTTATACCAGCTCCAAGCTGTTGCTGTGATGTTGCCACAGTTTTGTCACGATTGCGAACCATGTCCGGTACCGCAGCAGAGATCTCTGCGTTCAACTTCGGCGCTTGTAAGAGCCTACAGTTGCCCGGTATTAAGTAGTCTTTCAGAAGCTTATCTTTGCTTTCTTTGGGCATCCCTTTCTTGAGTAAAGGTAGCCACAATTTTGACAAATTGTCATGTATGCTTTCACCATAGTCCGGTGAATCAGTCGTGGATTCTCCAAGGGCAGACAAGAGTTCTGGATCCAGGTCAGATGCGACTTCTTCTTGTTGGAAGGTCGTGATGCTGTCCACGTATAATTGTCTATGATGCACTGCATTTGAATTTGGATTATGTTCTTTTACCTTTTTATGTGCGGTGTCATTATATGTAATATATTTTCTCTTATACAAGTAAACACAATGTTTTCAAGTATTATTTACGTTTTAATTAATTGCTTTAGCTAGTCCACCCTATCAGTGGTAGCAGAGCATGGTTGAATATCTAGAAGCATATTTAAAATAGTAAGTAAATGAGAAAATAAAAATTTAAAAATGAGCTCGAGTATCAGAAGCATGGAACCGTTGACAAAATCAAATTACGATACCTGGTGCTTACAAGCACAGGCGATTCTCATAAGATACGATTTGTAGGAATACGCTAGTGGTGAAAAAACGTTAGCGGCAACTGCGACTGCCGAAGAAAAGAGTGCGTTCCTAAAGGAAGACTTAAAGCCAAGGTCAGAGCTACTTTTACTTATATCTCCACCAGAACTTAAACAAATTAAAGGGTGTAATACATCCAAGGAGGTATGGGACAAACTAAAGTCTGTACATCAAAGTTCAGGGCCGGCAAGAAAGGCTACGCTATTAAAACAACTAGTATTGAAGAAAATTACTCCACAAGAAGATGTGAGAGACCATCTCAGTAATTTTATGGATGTAGTAGGTAAATTAGAAGACATGGATGTCAAAATTCATCCAGAGTTATTAAGCATAATGATGTTGTACAGTTTACCTACAAATTTCGATAGCTTCCGAACGGCAATGGAGTCGAGAGATGTTCTGCCAAGTCCTGACAATTTAAAAATAAAAATCGTAGAGGAATACGAAGCAAGAAGGCAAACCGAAGCGAGTGAACCTCAGAATTCAGAAGCATTCTACACAAAGACGAAGAAAAAGGTACAATTTTGCAAGGATTGCAATAAGAAAGGGCATTCCACAGAAACTTGTTGGTCAAAGAAGAGACCCAATAACCCCAATAAAACTAAAGGTCAAGAAAATACATATAACATCTGTTTAACAACAGGAACGTCGAAATGCAAAGGCAATTTATGGTGTCTTGACAGTGGCTGTACGTCACATATGACGGGTGATAAAAGTATACCCCATAACTTAATCCCCGCGACTGACACTCTAAAACTAGCTTCAGAAAAGCATACGACCGAAGTTAAAGGGAAAGGAAAAGCCGAACTTTATACAAAGGATCGACGCTATAAAATTAGTCTTTCTGACACATTATATGTACCTGATTTGTCGAATAATCTAGTTTCTACAAGCAAAATTACGGATCATGGCTATAAGGTTCTATTTGAAAAGGAACAAGCCAGAGTCACAAAAGGCGGGAAAACTGTATTAAAAGCTAACAGAAGAAATGGATTATACTATCTTGAATTTGATAAACCGGAAGAGACAGCAAACTTCACGCCTAGTGATGAAAGCGAAATTATGAAATGGCACAAGAAATTAGGTCACGTCAATGAAAGAGACCTAAAAGAAATGTTTAAAAATAAAATGATGCGAGGACTCGACTTTTAAGAAAAATCTTTGGGTACCTGTGAGACTTGTATCAAAGGAAAATTTTCCACTCTACCATTCCAAAGCCATGGACAAATAATCTCTACCGAAGTGCTCCAGATAATTCACAGTGACGTGTGTGGCCCATTTGAGAATGAATCAATGGCCGGATCAAAGTATTTCGTAACATTTATTGACGATTATACAAGATACTGCTGTGTATATTTCTTAAAAGATAAGAGCGAAGTAATCGATAAATTCAAGGAATATAAAAACTATGTTGAACTGTTTCATAAGAAGAAAATTCAAAACCTACAATCTGATAATGGAGGTGAATACAGGTCTAAAGCGTTTGACAAATTTCTCAAAGATAACGGTATAAGCCGAAGACTATCTGCACCTTATACCCCACAGCAAAATGGCATGAGTGAAAGAAAAAATCGGTCGCTGATTGATAAAGCCAGATGTCTGATGCTAGATGCCAATATCCCTGCAAAATTTTGGGCAGAAGCAGTAAACACTGCAAACTATTTGATAAATAGAAGCCCAGCAAGAGCTCTCAAAGGCAATTCCCCATATGAGAAATGGGTACAACGAACACCATCAGGAAATCACCTACACGTATTAGGAAATAGAGCATTTGTGATGAACAAAAACCGAAGAGGAAAATTCACAGCCAAAGCCACAGAAGGAGTATTCTTGGGATATGCGGAATATACAAAAGGTTTTAGAATCTATATACCCGAAAGGAATGATGTTGTTATCAGCAGAGATGTAAAAATAATCGAAAAGATGCATTATGGCGGAACTCCTGCTGAGAAACGCGAAGATCTTACTCCAGAACCTGAAACAGAACAAATTGAAATTGAAATTCCAGAAAAAAGAAACAAAATTAATGAGAACTTACCTTTTCAGGAACCTAACCCTCTTTATTCCAGCTCTAGTCAAGATTCTGTTGATGAACCATCTCCCTCAAGTGGAAGACCACAAAGAGACGTGAGACCACCAGCATGGACCAAAGATTATGAGTTAAGTCGCTGCGTGACCATGTTTACGTCAGAAGATACTGACGACTATGACTGCTCTTTACTCACATACAAAGAAGCTGTGACTGGCACCGACAGACGAAATTGGGAGAAGGCGATACAATCTGAAATGGAATCATTACAGAAAAATATCACCTGGGTATTAGTTGACAAGTCAGAAGCCAAAGGACACAAAATACTGTCGAAGTGTGTTGACTCGGGGATTACGTCACAGGCATCTCCGTTTTCTTCGTTATCTAAAATTACAATTTGCAATTTAGATTGTGAAGAAAATATATATATATATATATATATATATATATATATATATATATATATATATATATATATATATATATATATTTGAGGGTAGTTGAATTTTTTCTTAAAATTTTCGCAGAGGAACATTACATCTATTACAGATTGTATGTATTTTCTGCTTAGGTCATCGTTGAAGACTCGCAGTCCACCCCAATGCCAGTAACATTGTTACCATAGTACCACAGTTTTGAGAAATGTCAAAGTTATTAACTCGCAGTTAATCCCAGTGCATTTCAAAACTTTTAACGTTGACCCCCATCTGAACATCGGTGTCTAGAACTCTCAAACTCGACTTTAAACCTTATTTTTTATGGGGGGGATTCCCTTTTTAATGGGTAAATTCCTATAGGGGGGGGGGGGGGGGGGGGTTCAGGTTAATGAATGATTTGTTTGCTATCAGTAAATAGCTTTCGGTCTTTAGGTACGTCGTAGGTAACTAATACACAAACACTTAGGTATTCAACACTTTACTAACCTTCATTATCAGACGACGAATCAATCGGGGAAATTATCCTCCGTCTGCGTCGTTCACTTTCTTCAATTTTTCTTATTTTCTTTGCGTATCGATCTATTCGAGACTGCGCACTTCTTTTCGGCATGATGTCGGAAGGCGCGTGCGATAGTTACCGCGCACAAAAAAGGAATGAACAATCAACAAGATGGCGCGCTAGGGATGGGCAGACCGGAAATTCGTTCTTTTAAAATATCTTTAAAAAATGTGCGGTGTTACCATGTAAACAAGGAAACTACGGTGTAATAATTCATATATGAATAATGAAGCAAGGAATATATAATCAACCATGTGTAGTTAGCGCTAAGTGTCTTTATAAGTTTTGAAATGGAAAACCTTAAAACAAATAAAGATTTCTACCTATTTCTAAAAAAATGTATTAACGATCATAACCAGACTTGGGATGGCGCTCGCTTCGCTCTCTTAATAGACTAACAGAGCGTGGGAAAGAGAAGTCCGTAGAATTCATCATCATTCGAACTTTGCCTATAAGTAATAAAGATAGACGATGCCGTACATTTATCTATGTGTCAGTGTCAGTGCCAAAAAATTTCCGTAGTTTTCCAAATAACAAAAAGAGCATTTATCTTGTAAACTGGCGAATATTAGATTTCTAAAATAAAAGCGAATCCTTGTGTTGTTTTCAATAAAACTGTATTTAAGAGCCATGGTGTCTTGTTGTAATTGTAATGTGACTAAAGCCGACAATCCAAATAATTACAAGTTTTACAGGTAAATACAAAATTTTCCAGCAATTCTTAAATAACAGATATTTGTTTATGTCTTGTGTTTATGAAATAAGTAAAAAGTTCTAACCATAGTACATTGACTACCCTTGCATTGTGCAGTAATATTTTCTATTCACAATGAAGAATTAATCTTAAATAACGTAAAATAGAAGAAAGTCTTTTTACGATAGGGCTTGACCACCTGATGACGTCACGATTATCGATGTATCGATAAACCATGTCAAAATGAAGTGTTAGTAAACCATTTTTTTTTTTTTTTTTTTTTTTTTTAATTCGGCGGCCTTAGGCCGCGGCCACTCTAACGTCCGTTGCCGGGCGTCTCTGGTTACTAGCAGAGGGTATGTCCAGTGGCACCCGGCGGACTTTGACCACCTCTGTGGTCTCTTCGGGTGTTGGGTCGGGACGAGAATCCCGCGTCGTTGGGGAAGGGTTTTATCCCGCGTCAGTGAGTGAATCTGGTTGCGTGCTATGGGGCAAAGGCCCTGCAGCACGTAACCCTTCTAGCCTGCTTCTGTAAGGACGGCGGATGGCGATCCCGTCGTCCTCAGGCCCCGATCATGGAGGTCGATAGTCTTGGGCGTAGTCGCGGAGTCTGGGGCGCCCTGGCCGCCGACTACGGAACTCGGCGGGGAGGGTACGCTCCCTCTCCCTCCCGGCCGCCTCCTTCGCGAGCATGACTTGCTCGCAGAAGGACACGGCCGCGTTCCACCTACTCCGGCTGGAGACCATGGCTTGAAGCATGGTCTCCAGCGAGAGGGTGTCCACGCCCAGACCCACTACGAGGTCCCGGCGCTGACTCGCCCACGCTGAGCACTCCACCAACGTGTGGAGTGCTCAGCGATCGACGATCTGCGTCGCACGGTACGTGAGTTCACCATGCTGCCTCTGCAGCCAATCGTCCATGATCGGTCTCACCGCCGCGATGATGGTGGTACCCCACTTGGGTTGCTCAAGTCGCACCCTCCATGACTCTATGAGATCCTGGCGGAGTTGGGACCGCTAGTCCTCGATTTCTCGAGACGCAGGCCTGTGGTCCCGCTCCAGCGCCTCCTTGCGCCATTGGAACAATGACGCAAGGGCTCTCGCTTCCAGGTCCCATGGAGAGGTCCCGGCTAGGAGACATGCAGCCTCTCCGGAGATCGTGCGGTACCCCCGTATGGTTCTGACGGCCAAGGTTCGAAGTGGTCTGTTTAACAGAGTCACGTTCCCCTTGACCGCCAACCTATCCGCCCATACGGGAGCCCCGTATAGGGCCATACTCCGCACGATCCCCAGGTACAGTCTCCTGCAGGAAGCGTTGGGTCCCTTTAGGTTGGGCATCAGTCGCGAAAGCGCGACCGATGCCTGCGTCACCTTGGGGACCAAACTTCGGAAATGTGGTCCGAAGTTCCATCGGCTATCAAGTACGATGCTAACGCCTCCCACATTTATGCTGGAACCTTCGGGTGGACCGTTCCCAGGTCTGTGAAAACACAGAACCTCGGACTTGTGCAAGGCCACCTCCAGTCCCAGCTGCCGTATCCGACCCACGACTCGAGCAACACCCGTCGTGACCTTGAGTGCTGCCTCCTGGTACGTTGCACCCCGCGCCGTGACGAGGGTATCGTCGGCGTAGCACGTTACGCCGGCGCCCCTAGGCAACGCACCCCGCAGCACCCAGTCGTAGCCGATGTTCCACAGAAGCGGCCCCAGGACCGACCCCTGCGGAACACCGCACGACACATCTCGCCGAGCTGGCCCGAGCCAGCTGGGGAAAGCTATGGCCCTCTCCGAGAGATAGGCCCCGACAATACGACGGAGGTAGAGAGGCGTTTCGTGATACACGAGCGCCTCCCTAAAAACCGAAAAACAGGCACTTCATTTCGATAGTAAACCATGTCGAAATGAAGTGCCTGTTTTTCGGAACCATTATTTTAGATTAGATTAGACAAATTTTTATTTGGATTTCATAAAATCATTCAATTGAATTGGGAAGAAGAAACGGTTGGTGCCGTGGAAATGTGCTATATAAGCTGAACTGTTTCATGATTATGAATGTCATATAATATCCTAAATGCTGATCTAACTTAAAGAAACATAGTTTTGTCATGACCGTTCGTCCATCTGTTTCATTCTCGGCTTTCCTCCTAAACGGTTAAAGCTACAAAAATGAAACTTTGCATAAATATGTGTATTTATAACGATGAGCAAGGGCTACAATAAAATAATGAAAATATTTTTTTGAGTTGCCTCCCCTACACAAAGTGAAAATGATTTTTTTTCTACTGTCAACCCCATCGTGTATAAATAGGGATATAACTAGATAGGTCTTTTAAAAATATTTAGAAGTTGCAAAGACAAATTTTTGGTTTAAGAATCCGTTTTCGAGACATTCAACTTTAAAGCCCATATTTTCGTTAAAACAAAGCGCAAAGTTTCATCTAAAAGCTAAACGGCTGGCTCGAAAAATCTTAAAAATCATGATTCTATGTAATTGAACTTTCAAAAAAAACTATAGCAGATCAGATGACTTTGTTAGTTCAGGAGTTATAGGCTAATAACATGACTATAGAACCCTATTCTTTGCGTGCACTTGGTAGGTTTTTTTTAACTAATGCCGATTAAATGCTGGTAATCGAAAAGTATAACGGATTAGTGAGATTCTATCGTATTACTTAGAAATAACACTCAATTTTTTGTCGATATTTTGCGTATTCCATAGTGTACACAACACTATTACACCCACACATTTGCATTTTGTTTTTGGGACCGCCTCTGAAGTGTCTTTGTGTAACTTTCTACATACTATATCTATGATCATAACGAATCTTTTGAAATCGTTCTTAATACTTGTCCTCGAGAATTACTAAATGATGAAAAAAAGTGAGTGATTTGTGTATTCTACTGTGATGGTTTGAAACATAGGTAAGTGTGAATAAACAACTTATTAAATTATTTAATGATGAAATTTGTTTTAGGGTATTATCACAAAAAATACTGAAAGGAGAAGGTTCAGAAGCCGTTTCTTTTTTAAAAACCTAAATAAAAAGTGTGTGGCTACCTAAGTAAATTGATAAATCATGTAATATTTTTTTAACAATCTTTTAATTCACTCCAACAAAATCGTATGTGGCGTTTAAACTTTAATATAATTCGTGGTGTAATCATTTTGATTGTGTTCTTACTCAAATGCACTATGTCGGACCGGATGCCATGATTCGAATTTTACGATCCAGCAGTGCTACTCTGAAATTCCAAATACGATTCAATCGGTTGCGTCGGATGTCCGACCGACCCGAACGTATTAACAGTAAAATCAAATTCATAGACAAATATCATAAGTGTGTCGGATCGAATGATACGAAGAGGTGGTGTAGTTCTTACTAAACCTTTTGACGATTCCAAAAGATTCGTTATGATCATAGATATAGTATGTAAAAAGATACACAAAGACATTTCAGAGGCGGTCCTAAAAACAAAATGCAAATGTGTGGGTGTAATAGTGTTGTGTACACTATGGAATACGCAAAATATCGATAAAAAATTAAGTTTTATTTCTAAGTAATACGATAGAATCTCACTAATCCGTTATACTTTTCGATTACCTCGCACTGGCATTAGTTTAAAAAAAACCGACCAAGTGCACGCAAATAATAGGGTTCCGTAGTCATGTTATTAGCCTATAACTCCTGAACTAACAAAGTCATCTGATCTGCTATAGTTTTTTTTGAAAGTTTAATTACATAGAATCATGATTTTTAAGATTTTTCGATTCGCAGAAAACATAGTGTAACACACACAAACCAACAAAACTACTGTGGCTGTCCATTCACGAACAAATTAAGCAAAGGAGATGTATATAAGTGTGTTACACTATGTTTTCTGCGAATAAGAGAGTTGATTTTTGTCTTAAAAATACCTATTTTGAATTTATTAGCCTAACTTAATATTTCTACCCCCGATTGTTGTTTATGACACATCCTACATCGCGCTAGCGAGATTTACATGTTCATACTTAAAAACAACTATGATCTGGCTTTATATTTTGCTGTTCTCTCTGAGACAGTCTTGAGAATGCCTCGTTTAGAGGTGAAATATATGTCGACGTTTTAATGTCTTCTGTTTTAGCGAAAATAATGCTATTATTTGAAAAAGTTTGAACATCATACTTACCATTGCTTTGTCATGGACTTTCGCCAGGTAACGCCTGATTCTATCCAATATTAGTAACAAAAACACAACTTTTGTTCGAAAATATAAGTGATTTTATTTTTTCTTAAAATCGGTATTAAATGGCTGTTACAATTTACAAATATGATAAAAATGTGAAGCTTAATATATAAAATGTTGATTCATATTTAACAAAGTAAAAGAAAACCGCGAATTTTGTAAAAAAATAAAAATAAAGTACGAGTTAATTTCTCCAGAAAGGGATCGGGTGTGTTTTGAAGTTTTAAGGGGTTTATTTAGGTACCCATATTAGATGAAGTATGTATTCATCTTTCGATATCACATCACATCTACTCGAATTGATTAGTTTGCATATTCTGCCAGACGTCCAGGCATTTGTATGGGTTCGATCTACTGTGGGGCGGCGGGAACCAACCAAGTCCGTACAATGTATGTTCTAAATGACCACGCGATACATTGCTTCTTACGTACACGCATAGATTAGTAGTACAAGTATTTAGTTGTGACAAAACACTTATCTCTACCACCGGAATCTTTGTGGGTAGATACACGAAGTTTAAAATCAAATTGTTTTGTATATTATTAATAGTAATTAGTGTTTATTTATTTGATGTCATAAAAGTATTAATCGAGGACGGCATAGGAAATGAGCCAACGGGGTCATTGTCGTGTTCCGATTTACAACAAGAATTTAATTGTAGCTCGTAGTACAAGCATAGGCTTTTCTTGTCCTATCTTTAAAAGCATAAATACTTCTTATGTAGTGGACATAAAATATATTCAAAGAACAGTGATATTGATGTCTTCGATTTTATATTTTGCCGAGATAATTATTTATGTATGAAGTCGACTCTGTACCTATTAATATGATAAAAGTTATTGATCGACTACTTAATAGGTTTGAACTGAATCTGATCAATGTATCTACAGTAAGAAATCTTTTTAAACGAGATTTAACTGTGCCACCTAACATGCCTCTTTATTTATGTACCATTTAAAACTGTATAATGTCACCGTAGGATAGTAAAAACCGTAAGGGGTCGTGGTCTAGTGGTAACCGACAATGTTAACATATTGCAAAGGTTACAACATCTATTCAGGCCGGTCTTAGGATGACCATTTCTTAAGACATTGAGACCCCGTCGTGCCTCGGAGAACACGTTAAGCCGTCGGTCCCGGTTGTCATACGAACATCTATGGCAGTCTTTAGAGGTAATTGGAGCCCTAAATCAAAAATCCGACCGGTCTAACTACAGAACTTCAATACCGCCCATGGGTTGTGGAGGTCAGATGGCAATCGTTTCACGAAATCACCAGTACCTAATTACAATAATTCCATCAATCATGAGAGTCTGAATACAATCCAACGGTTTTTACAACCCTACGGTAACTTATTACGTCTTCCTTCTTCCTCATAGACTTACACGTGATTATTATGTACCTCTAAGTCCTTACTGAAACCTCAAAATTAAAAATATATAAAATATATTAAAATTCAAATAAAGAACTACCAACGATTATTTTATGTTACTCGTATTTATTAAGCGGAGTTTACGAAGCTCTTTCTTAGACGACTCGTGTATTTCGTTCGTGATCGAACTCCTCCTAAACGACTGGACCGATCTTTTTGAAATTTGACACGGTCATAGTGACCATCACCGTGTATACTACTTACGTAATAGTACTTACATACAGAAATTGCACTCCGACGTTAATTAAAGTACATTCTTTTGTTTACATAGAACATCATTCGAACGTTAGGGTTGTCCAGTAAAGTAAAATATATACCAGCATAATATAAATTAAAAAGTTAATAAATATTGATTTTGAAATGGTTCCTAAATAAATGGCATGTTAGATAGCATAGTTAAAGACTTGTAACTGTATATTATACCCGGACGAGACGGAGATATTGTGTGTAACATCAACATCGGTCAGTTGCTGGAATTTAGGTTCGAATTACAGAATGGTAATGGATTTTCGACTGTATGTGGTGCCTGGTAACGCCAATACCACTCAATCAAATCTCAATATACTATCCTATCATCGTCTCTTATTAAGTAGGACTTACAAAACTACTGACATAAGGTTGGGTACCTATGTTACTTCTACCTATTTCCTCATGGACATACTTACATGTGATTATTATGTATGTTCTTACTGAAACCTCATTTAAATGAGAACTACTAACGATTATTTATGTATTTATAATATATAACCTGCTAATACGAGTATAAACAGTAAAACTTTCTAAATATATAAACGAGTCCGACACGACCAGGACTTTAATAGGCTGTGCCATAGCGGCTGGCACGTAAGATGTAGTTGCCTTTAATCAACATTTCATCGCAAGGCAACAAGGTTCCATTTTTTTTTCATATAAAACCCATAAAAATAAAACGTTATGTAGTGCCCAGTTACGGCAATAAGCTTGCCCCCTATTACGTGAGACGAAAAAAAATACGTGATATATGTATGTATGTAAATATTGACTAAACCGGACACTACTACTTAGCAGCACTATTCTCTAATCTGTCCTTATGAATATAACTGGAGCTCTGAAGCATGTAATAAAAGAATATCACAAACACAAAACAACCTTAAGTACTTACTGAAGCAATTATTTATACTAGAATATAGGTACGAACATTTTTATTCTCGTTCTCAAACAATCGTAGATAATTCGTGTTTAAATATATTCAGATACTTACCGAGTTGTTGAGATATTTGACGTAATTCAAGCTCATGCAAGATACATACCTAACTATTTTTACATTCACGTTTTACGAATAATAATTCGTCTTCGAAACTAATTTGTCTTCGAAACTAATTTCGTAAGTGGCGTTGTGTTGTATTTTGCGATAATTGTGGTCGTCAATAACCACGACTAGCTAAAGTATTATGTTAGTCTCTCAGCCTCAACGCAGCTCTGTCTAATCAATACCTATTGTGATAGTTCTTTTTAGTGTGCATATATAATGTTAATTTCTAGTCAATACCTAAGTATGTATTGTAAGTACTTAGGTATTCTCAATCTCTCTTATATTCCAAAAAAAAAATTAATAAAAACCGCAAGAGATTAGAAAATAAGAAGAGCTTGTTTTATGTTCTACGGTAGAGCTCGATTATGCTGTCATAAAAAAAATAAAGGTCTAAATTGAACTGTTTTCTGTGCTCGACACGGACTTGCCCGGTTTTTATTTAGTCGGTAGGTTATTAATTATTATCCTCGTATGTTATTTGGTAGGTATTAGAAATATATCACGGTTATGCTCGGTGGCGGACACTATTCCAAAAAGGAGCAAAATCTCATTGACGTTTTATTTGTCGGTTGAGTTTTATAATATTGGTAGGAAATTACCCTGAAATTGCGACTTTGTACCTATTGTCTGAAATACAATATGAAATCGGTTACGGTCACGGAAAAGGCATCTACGTGTAACGTGACAACTCAAAAGAATAGATAATTAAATGTTCAGACTTCGAATTATTTTGTAACAAAAAGCAATAAATTGCTACACATTTATTATACACAATAACTATGTACCAAAAAAATAAATTAACGGCCAAGTCGTTTGAGTAGTGACAGAGTATATTTTGTAGTTAAAATATGAGATAAATATGGATATTCTTGTAGGTAGGTATACTTACATATTCGTGTACCTATTAGGCTCTCAAAACTAAGCATGTTTTTACCATATCACAGATAAAAGAATAATATAGGTATATCTACTACTACTACTAGACCCAATTTAAATCGATCTATATTGGATTCAATTAGGTAGGTACCTCCTACACACATTTTCTTTTCAGTTTCATTAAGTTCGACGATAACTACGAAGGTCATTTGAAGGGTGTTCATGACGAAGGCGACTCGATGTCTGTGAGCCTTCCTATCTAGAGTTCGTTCACCTCTCAATGAACTTTTGGTAGGTACTACAAGAGTTTCAACATTGCGTATCAACAACAATTGAAGTCACCTACTTGTGGAATTGTTCACAACATTTCTATATCGAAATGTACCTAATATATTCTATCTCTCAACGAATAAAATTATGTACGATTTTATAGCTTAGCTAGTTTGATGAAGTTATTACAATTTATTACGTACAGACTACTTGCATATATTACTTAGCAACTTAAAGTGTGCATTTAATAGTTACACGAACGGTTAAGCAACGAGTTAAGTGACACAAACCGTGGGTACCCTTTGATTATTTTACCGGTGATCAAAAAGTACCACATCTTCTCAGTTCCCCAGCAATTTTATTCATTAGATGAAACAATTATTTCTGGTATCAGGTAATACCTACCACGCATACGATAGATGTTTTAATTGGTTCTTAATATAATGTTGGTGTATTGCCAATATTTCAGAATAATTCATTCATTAAATTATGGAGCAATAAGGTGTGTTGGGTGCATAATGATTGTTTAGAATTACTAATGAAACTATCTAAACGATTAATTTGGCAAACTGTTATGTGTTATGTGTGGTGTTACGACTGTATTTCTCGCTTCGTAAAGGACAATGCAATTTTTGGCCCCACCCCCCAATAGATATGTGTGATACGTTTTTGGATAAGTCTTTTTTTTAGGAATAAAAGTTACTATGGCGACAATAAATACTAGCGGTCGACTTCATCCGCGTAGTAATTTGGAATTTCTGACGAACATCTACTAAAATAGTAGATTGAAAATAAATTATTGAAATAGTACATTGAAAAAAAAGTATTACTGACGTAATACATTTTTTTTCAATACAACGTTGAACTCTTTCCTGTATGTGAAATAGTAAAAAGCAAAATTATGTTTTCAACAGGAGGGAGCACCCTGTTACATGCACCCTTCAACTTACAACCTAGCTGTAGACTTTTTTTAATTTATAAAAAAATATCTGAGTATGCAGTGTTTATTTTTACTAAAAACGGAGACATGGTTCCTAAGAACAGATCTTTTTTTTTTATATTGGGTTCGCCAAATTGACGCCGCCCGCCTGGTGGTAAGTCGTGACGACGTCTAGCAATTGTGGGCCACTCTCACAGCACACAATACTATAGAGAGTGGCCCTCAACTTGCCGACCTACGATGGGCCTCTTCACGCTCCGCTTAAAGAACCCAGGGTTATATGTGAGGAAACACGTGCACAGGCAGGGCGTTCCAGGCCACTATCGTTCGGCAGAGAAACGAACGTTTAAAACGTTCGGTTCTCGCGAAGATGCTATCCACTGTGTGGGAGTGGCATCTCTGCCGGGCACGCGTTGTTCGGGATCGGAAGGAAGAGGGTGGGATCAGATTGAAGAGCTCTTCAGAACACTCGCCGTGGTAAATACGGTAGAATGAGGCCAAGGAAGCTATTGTTCGGCGCTGAGCTAGCGGCTCAATGCTTCCCGTTACCTCCGTACAATCTATAATACGGATAGCCCGTCGCTGCATAGCGTCGAGAGCGTCCAGCAAATTCGCGGAGCCGTCCCAGAGGTGTGAGCAGTATTCGACGCAAGGTCTAATCTGTGTCTTGTACAGCAGACACCTCTGGTGCGGTGTAAAGAATCGCTTTACCTTATTCAGTATTCCTAGTTTCCGCGAAGCTAGCCCTATACATCTTTCGATGTAGTTTTTATTATTAAACTGTCGACGAACGTCTATGC
>OY748289.1:14659921-14740474 GCA_963556515.1 Nudaria mundana | reverse complement strand
ATCACCCGTTGATCGTTTTGGCCTGATCTTCGTATATCTTATAATTTCAGACTTTCCCATTCCTGCAGGACACTGTACCTGATGATCGTGCGAAGTATGGCCCTATACGGGGCTCCCCGTATGGGTGGCGAGATTGGCGGCCAACAACCGTACATACACTGTTTTAAACAGACCGTTGAAGACCTTGGCCGTACAGATAATAAGAGGGTACTGCACGATCTCTTTAGAGGCTGCACGTCTCTTAGCCTGAACCCCTCCATGGACCTCGAAGCAAGAGCTCTTGCGTCATTGCTTCAATGGCTCAAGGAGGCGCTGGAGCGGGAACACAGGCCTGCGTTTCGAGAATAAAAGTTTATTAAGTTTATTTGTGAAGTGGTGTGGTGTTATTCGGTATATTTGTGTGGGTGGCGTGCCAAAGAATCCTAAAGTCATTCGTTCAACGAGATTGAATCATTTTTGTATCTGCAAAGAAAAGATTTTTAATTCAATTTTTTTAAACAACTGGGTTTAAGTAATGTTACTTCTCGCTCGGTAAAATTAAGTCACTGTTTGCAGTGAAATACGACGATGGACTATGTAGTGGGTGTGCTGTAAGAGTGATTTAGTGCTACAGAAATACAAAAAAGTAAACATCGACTAAGGAAAGGATACATCACTCACAACTCAAGGAATTTATATATCAACTGCATCATTATCAAACAGCTTTCATCAAGCGTCAGTATTATTAAATATAGATATATTATACCAGTATGTAGTAGTATTTAAAATAATCCAATGCATAAGTTCATATGTAAAATTCTGGTCACGACTAACCTAATTAATCCAAATTTTAGGTAATCTTGGCGATTTATTTTAGGTCAAGCTGATGACATGAGCTGAAATGACAGTATGACCAACCAAGTTCAGATAAAAACGAAGCTGACTGAAACTGAAATCATTTCGTGCTACTATACGCGCTAGTATACACTCTCAAATTCAACACCTTTTTTTTTAATTCCGCGGCCCTCGGCCGCGGCCGCTCTAACGTCCGTTGCCGGGCGTCTCTGGTTACAACCAGAACATATTTCCATTGGCGCCCGGCGGACTTTGACCGCCTTTGTGGTCTCTGCGGGTCAACAACACCTTTTTAATTCTCTCAATCTGTGACTAAACGACACGGTGTCTGAACTACGAGTATTGCTTGAAGACCCGGGTATTTCTTTGAAAAAGTCCCTCAGGAAGTCCAATAGCTATTACTTGTACAATCTTTATACAATCTATCGTAGAACAGACTGCACGAAGTTCTTCTAACTTTCTAACATGTTTGGTCTATAGAGAACAATACGACATTCCAAATAATCTTATGTAATTAACAATCTAGAAATTCCAAAAGTTTTTGGACCAATTGCTGCACACATGTTTCTGTTCTTACAGATTTTTAAACATTTTAATTAAGAGTCCTCCTATTAAATTTTACCGTTTTCGCTGATTTTACAGACGTGTTTTTACACTGAAAATACTGTATTTTTATAAGTTTTAATGCATAACATGAAATATCATTTCAATAATGATCTAATAAGTGAGCTACTTTCTTATTTTTGTCATTAAATTTTGATTAATCGACCTAAAACAATCGGTAGTTTTTCGTATCTTTTGCTGGAAGAGGTCTAGAATATCACAAATTTACTAATCGTTTTGACGTCTAAAAAGTATTACAAAAATACAGTGTATTCTTGTAAAAGTCATCTATCAAATGTATGGATTACTTTTTATCACTTTCATTAAAAAAAATTGAGTAAACAAATATTTAAGTTAGTCAAATTTTAGAGAAAATGGGCAATGAATTGGTTCTTATTTCGGCTACATAAAACTCTCGTTCATAAAATTAAAACAACATAAAATAAACCTTGGTTCAAAATCAATCCATTTCCAAAAAAAAAGATAGCTAAATAATAAAAAATAGGCTGTAAATAATCTTTTAAAAACACCTAAATTTCGCTTTATAATACTCGACGCATGCCTCAAGTAAGCAGTCCGCGCCAAGCGCTTACAGGGAGAGGAAGTGTCGCTCTGCGCGCCAAAATTCGACGCCGTCTACAGACGAATATAGCGTGGCGTGAGATTTTGATACTTTGGTAATATTAGTTATTATTTTGTGATGATTAGGCTTCTTTTTAAATACAAACAAAAGCTGTTATATTTTATAAAGCTGGATTACTCACTCACTGACACAATTTTATTGTTCTCCTTGATGGTGGAGGGGAAGGTACCTATGTTTTTTTTGCAGAAATGTAAAGGGGGTTCGGGGACCTAGGGAAAATTCCGAGTTTTTTAGATTTGCCCTCCAGTCCCCCAAGGGGGGCTCCCGAGTAGAATCAAACTGAGTAACAATTTTATAGAGGCAGTTTTTTTTTTTTTTTTTTTTTTGTATTGGGTTCGCCAATTTGACGCCTGGTAGTAAGTCGTGACGACGTCAAGCGATTGTGGGTCACTCACAGCACACTATACTATAGAGAGTGGCCCTCAACTTGACGACCTACTGAACCCAGGATTATATGTGGGAGGAAACAAGTGCACAGGCAGGGCGTTCCAGGCCAGTATCGTTCGGCACAGAAACGAACGTTTAAAACGTTCGGTTCTCGTGAACATGTACCTACTGTGTGGGAATGGCATCTCTGCCCGGCACGCGTTGTTCGGGATCGGAAGGAAGATGGGATCAGATTGAAGAGCTCTTCAGAATGCTCGCCGTGGTAAATACGGTAGAATGCGGCCAAGGAAGCTATTGTTCGGCGCTGAGCTAGCGGCTCAAAGCTTCCCGTTACCTCCGGACAATCTATAATACGGATAGCTCGACGCTGCATAGTGTCGAGAGCGTCCAGCAAATACTTCGCGGAGCCGTCCCAGAAGTGAGAGCAGTATTCGACGCAGGGTCCAATCTGCGTCTTGTACAGCAGACACCTCTGATGCAGTGTAAAGAATCGCTTTACCTTATTCGCCATACCTCATTCCTAGTTTCCACGAAGCTAGCCCTATACATCTTTCGATGTAGTTTTTATTATTGAGCTCTTGACGAACGTCTATGTCAAGGATCTCAAGGTTGCCCTTCATTGGTAATAATGCATTCTGAAGAGAGGGTAGGGGAAGGAAAGGGGATTTCTTCGCTGTAAATGCACACGCCTGCAATGTGCTGTCATCTGCCTAACAATGAATGTTCCCGAGGGATAGCATATCATTGATTTGCAGAAGGAAGAGTTGGTGACAGCACGGACCCCTGCGGCACCCCGGTATTGTTTCTCGATACATATATACATAACCGGGGCAACACAGGTAAGGCGTGTTATCAGGGCGGCGTATTTGTGTCTCCGTGTGGAACGTCACAGCGGGCCGAGCCGTCTCAAGGTATGGTGGACGGCATCGAGGTTCGCATGGAGTCCACGGATGTTGGTGAACTCCACCTCGAAAAGTGAAGCTGTGGGGTTTCCTGGGGCCGCTGTGGAACGTTTACTTATTTCTGTTGCACTGCCATTATAAATTTGAAGAAGAAGCGTGAAGACAGGGCGACGTTTGGTGCAGCAGTAATAAGTGACAAAGCGCAGGGGCTAGCTTCGTCTGGAACCGTGTGGTTAGGTTGGAGCCGACCCGCCGGACGGAAGGGCTACCAAACCCCCCTGGTGCAAGGCCGCCGCTATCTCACACTGGTTACCACCCGGAGCGGCGATCCCACATCAGGATTATGCGCGAGAACATGTGGGGCAGCCTCCTGGTGTGGTTGGTCCCAGGCGGGCCCCATGACTGTGTTGCGGGCGGCCGCGGCAACGCCGTTGCTAAGGGTCTCCCTGGCCGGCGAATCGACCCACACTAGACTCCGCTTAGCCCCCACTGGTCCCATGCCTGCTGCACCATACATGGCCCCGGGCCCGGCGGTGCAGCTGTTGAACCCCTTACGCAACCAGCCTGGGCTGGGTTACTTGTGGGGCTTTAGCACAGTTGCACGGTGGCACCCCCCGGACCAACACCCGGTACCCACGTAGGGACCGAAGCCACTTCATAGGTACCGTAAATAAACGAGCCTCGTCCGTTGATCAGCAGGTGCGCCACTAGCAGATGAGTTCGCTGGGGCCCTAAATATGTTGGTAGAGCCCCTTTTTATAGAGGAGGTCAAATGACTTTGATTAGGAAAAAAAATTAGCCCTCGCCCCCCCTTTGAGAGTGCAACGACAGAGGAAAGGTAGAGGAGTTTTGATTACGGGATCATACGAGTATAGAGGGTCTTTTCTTGAATTTAAGGAGAGAAAAAAACACCCACCCTCCTAGCCCTCTTTTTACCTCCCCCACACAAGACACTATTATTATAAAATGAAAAAAAAAAAAGATCAAAACCATGTAATCGCCGTACCTACTGGCTGACCACCATCGGTAAGTCCGGACTCACGCACAAAATGTGTCAAATACCTAATTCCGCCCGTTTCGATTCTGCATACGGACTCTTAAAGGTCATCGATAAGAAATTGCATCTAGATTGCTTATAAAATGTAAACTACACTCGCATGAATTGCTTACATTCATGAAATTTAATCCTTACAACTTGTATAAATCTCTGCTGCGAAAATAGGACGTCGATTGCGTCACCACTTGACAACCTCATGGACGTTTTTTACGTATTTCACATCATGTTTTTTTGCAAATAGAAATAACAATTGTAGAAACGTTATTTTACTCGTAAAAATTTATAGTCTTTTTTATTGTTCCGTAGTTCAAATCTCGGAACCTGTCAAAATCAGTCTGGAATATGACCGACGGCTCCATACCCACTGTGTGCAAGGCGATCACTGCGATCCTATTTTCTTTAACACCCTATTCCATATTGTAATTCGATAATGAACACGAAAAAAATATATGAAATGGCGCGAAATCGAAAGAAGATTTTAAAATAATATTCGTGATTTGAAAAACAAAATAATTAAAAAGTTGAAAAAAAGAAAAGTTCTAATGTAACAGTATTTATGGCCAGACTAGTTATTTCTATGTGTGGAACTGACATCGAACAATAAACAAGAACAACTTAGATGATTTCTGGAAAATGAGAGATGACCAATAAAACTTCTTTTTTGTATTATTTCAAGATTTTATTGTACATCTAAGATGATATTGTTTTCTTTTCTGAATGTTTTTTATTGTTAACAATTTTTACTGTGATGGTGGGTAAGGTTCCCCTTAAATGTAACCTTTTTGCATGTTGTGTCTACCTATAAGTAACCGTTACATTAGACTATTTACATTAGACGTTACATTAGACTATCTTTGATTCTTTGATTGTATACTTGAATGAATGTAAACAGTTGTTGGCGGACCTAAATAAATAAATAAATAAATAAACCTGGTTAATTTATAATTAAAAGAGTCTGAGGGAAGAGGCTATCTGGCTATCCCTGCGCAGGCAGCTTTCTCGCGCAAAGACTCTCATTGGCAATTCAACGCGGGAATGCGGCCTGTGTTATGGGCACTCTAAGTCTCCCTGCTTTACATATTTATTTTAGTTTTAGATAGTATAGTTTGTAGTTTGTTTAGGTTTTTTTAATTTAATTTTCCTGTTCCTTGAATATATTCACGAAAGGTCAATTATATATTATTATTATGGTAAAAAAAATTAAAAGAAAAACCTAGTCCTTCAAAAGAATTTTTCAATGCATATATTTACAAGCTGAAGTTTTGCTCGAAGACTCGGGTAGTTGAAGTTTCAAGGTCAACCGGCATTCTTTGAATGTCAAACGAAGGTTAAACCATCTAGAACAGTTGATGATTTATTTTACAATACATAGTTAATTAAGTGCAGTATGTTAATATTTGAAGATTGCATATTTGCTTAGTGTAATGTACCTACGAGATAAATACCAAAGTTGTGTATGGTTTGATATTGAATCTCGTGGCCATTGATCGGTGGGCGGGCGGGATCGGCGGCAGGGCGGGTGGAGCGCCCACGTGTTCGCTCGAGCTCTAAATAGACAGTTTGCCCCGCGCAACTGCTCACGGCTCACATCTCCTAAAACTCTCGGACATTAACTACGTTTCTACGTGTAACTCATGAAAAAAAGATAAAAGACAAGAAAAATATAATACAATTGTGATACCTACATTAATTTTAATTATTTCTTAAATTAGTCAAGACTTAATTTATTTTATACTTATTAAATTTTGCATAAAAAATACACAACCTAGGTTTGTTTGTAGTAGGTGTTAGTGAAGATAATCAAAATTGCAGTTGATTATTACACGGTCACGTGAGCGTGAATTGTGATTAGACCTCGTTCGGTAAAGTGCAGTGTGCATGACATTGACATTGGAAGGAGTGAACTGATATAATTATTGAAACTTTGAATTTAGAACTCGTATAGTTGGCAGCTGTTGGAGGTATTGGCGAGGTTGTGATAGTAGTGGGTGTGATTAAGCGCCGGCGCCCGTGCTACGAGGGCGAGAGTGAAGTTGTTGGGGGTGCATGTGCGATGCGATGCGTGAGAAACTGGCTGCCTTACTACGGAAATCCGGATCTTCTACCAACAAACTGCAGGATGATTCCTTCGGCCCAGTGCTGGTATTCACAGATGAAGGTTAACACTACATTTATGTGTCGATTACTTTTATAGCGTAACTGTTTTCTTCTGTTATCCTCTTGCGGCTTTGAATCTTACCCGAGACTGATTAATGTTTTATTATATTTTTCTCCGGTCGTCCCTGAAAACCAGCGCTGTCTGACTTGCACCAGCACGCAGACAGCATTACGCTGTGGGACGGCCGTATATTCCACGTTAGTATTGTACAAATAGTAAACATTGGTCCAATTTTTTATTTTATTTTTTAGTTAATACTATCAGGCATTACTTTTCGGAAGTCCATAGTTAAATTAAATAAATCTAACTACTTTGCAATATTCCGCCACATGCAAATTACCCAACTCTCGTATTTATTCATGCACAAGTCCGCCCTCCAAACCCACTTAGGCCGAAAGAATAGAGAAATAATTTTGAAAATAGAATAAATATGACCAGGGGGATTCGGTCGCCGTGCGCCGAGCCATCGACATCTCCTGATGATGCCCCTGGTTGGGGGCGAAACACGTGTCGAGGTTTTTATTATTTTTTGCACGATAACACAACTCTCATATTTATTCTATTTTCAAAATTATTTCTCTATTCTTTCGGCCTAAGTGGGTTTGGAGGGCGGACTTGTGCATGAATAAATACGAGAGTTGGGTAATTTGCATGTGGCGGAATATTGCAAAGTAGTTAGATTTATTTAATTTATTTTTTAGTTTTTGTATTTTTCTTGATTTGTAACCTGTGTAAGTGTTTGTTTGTGGAATAATAAAAAAATCTTTCTTTCTTTCTCTGGAAAATTATACAAAGTATTCGGAAACCTCAATAGGCTCTTCACCCTTATTACGTGGGACCAAGAAAGTGACGTAATGTGGGCGTATTAAACGCCTCTGTCTACCCTTTCGGAGATAAAGACGTGATTTGGTTTTTATTATATTTTTGTATTCCAATCACTATAACATATTTTTTATAAATATTAGGTAAAGCTAGAGACAGGACATTTGTGCAAACATTGATTAGATGTTTAAATGATGTCAAGTTAACAATAGTTCAGTTAATTATAAAGTTCATTGTTAACACAATTGATTAAAAAATATCAGAGGAAGATCACAGTGTATGTAACAGTAAGGTAAACATTCATCTACATATATTCATAAGACCATCGAAGTAGTACTGCTATACTTAGACAGCTTCTAAACGTTTAGAACTTAAATATTTCCCAAGCTAGCGGAATTTATAGACAACATGTAGGTTGTTATGTAAACTTTATGAATTGATGAGCCAAATAGAAAAAAAGTTGGTCATGTGCTTTGAGTCACGTAGATGATTACGTTCTATGAATATTTTATTTTTAAACTCATTCACCAAGAGAACTTACAGATTTCAATCTACAATTTCTACTAATGATCTTATCTTTGAAATATAGTCGCGACAGATTGAGAGAATTACTACTGAAAAGATTTCTCTGAATATACCTAAGTACTTACAGTACATTTATGAACGAGTTTTAGATACGGTAAATATATGCTTTAAGAAGAAATCAGTATCGTACAAAAACTTTTTTAATATCCTCATTTCTTTTTAATTTTTTATTTATTTACCTTCTAGCTGAATGATATCGTTTTCTCGCTACCGTTTCCCGTGGGAACACATTACCTGGATAAAAAGTAGCCTATGATAGTTACTTGGGGATAACATAGCTACATATTGGTCAAAGATTTTTTTAAATCAGTTCATTAGTTACGGAACCTGTTCAATTCAAATAAACATACAATTATTTTTTATTACGATTGTATTAGCATATTGTAGCAATTAAAATGATACTTTATCTAACATTCATACAGAACTTTGCAGAATTCTTTCTAAACTTAATCTAAAAATTCAAAATCTAAAGAACTGAGTGATTTCTTTACAACGAATCGCAAAATATTTATTGCTCCAGAGCTCGCCAATGCAATAGCAGTTATTCTCGTAGCTCGTAGACAAGGTCGTAGCAGTTGCTTGTCGGTTTACAGGTTGCTCATTAAAATGTTCTATTAAATTCTCTTTTTTTTATTTCTGATCTATTAGGTATAGCTTGCAATGCGATTGATTAATATACCAGAGAATTCTTACCGGAATTGGTGCGCTATTATACGAGTATTGTAAGTACTGTTATGTGCTTCATATTTTCTGAGAAATGAATAATGTTATTTTAGATAGTATATTTTTTACGTTTTTATCAGATAAGACATATCATGCCTATATATACCTGACGTGGCAGGCAGAGGTGCATTACATACCTACACTTTGCCTGGACTTTTGTTGGTTCCACGTAATAGAAGAAATAGAAATTTCATAATCACTCTGTATTTCCAACTACCAGGACAAATGTCATATAACACTGCATATAACTCAGCACTCAGCAGTCCAAACAACAAGTTTTACGTTTTTATCTGATGTTAAATATTATTTTTTTAAGCACTAACTGTTCCATGCCAGAAGAGCGGAAGAGCCATGAAATAAATAGAATAGTTTGCTTGTTCCCATTTCTCACAGAAATCTTTTGTAGCTATAAAATTATCCTCTTAAACATTGAACTTCGCGCCGGCGTTTTCACGTTATATACCTGACCAAATAATTAAACAAACAGACACAAAGAAACATATAAATGATGAAGCCGTACGCAGTACCTATGCAAAATCTCGTAACCCTGAAATGGGCATAAAATTGTTATGTAAGGACAAAATATTTTTTTCGCTCACGTGGGAATTGGGAATGAGAAGACTATATCTCGCGGGAAGAGCCATGGTAATCACTAACAGCTATATAAAATGACACGTTCTGATAGATAATATAATACTTACTTGTGAATATGTACCTACTTAAATATATTTACGTTTAAAAAAATAACCAAACTCCGAAACAAATAACTTCAGATTTGCAGATTCATAGGGATCGAATCTGGGACCTCTGAGGTACGGTAGGCAGTAATGCGTTATTTAAAGACGAACTATATTACATCTAGTCGTTCAAATTACGTTTGTGTTTTTACAGAATTGTATCTGACTACAAAGTAACACGTAGTGTACATTTTTTAATAAAGTTTACGTTTAAAGAATAAGAAACATCGATATGAAATGAAAGTGAACACCTCAGTGAATGGCTCATTACTTGATACGCATTTCATTGTTTTCAATACCTACTACATGGTTTGTAGCGTAGCATTTTCTCAGAACTACGTGTGTGGCTTATAATTATGTTTACACAAGGATTTTTTTTCGAGTTCTCCAGTCTCGGTAGGCATCAGTATCAATCATACACAACGGGTATGCCGATATTTCCAATAATAATTATAGTCAATACTTTACTATTCATCCACCGAGATTTTCCCAACACAGTTAGGGTCGACTTTGCAGTCTAACTGCAATTCGGCTGAACTTCGGTATTTTCCTTGAAGCGACTGCTATCTGTCCTCTACAACCCATTGGCGATATTGAAGTTCTGTAGTTAGACCGGTCGGATCATAATTTCAACTAACCCTAACGACTGCCATAGATGTTCGTATGACAACCGGGACCCGACGGCTCTACAATTGCCGATATTGAAGTTCTGTAGTTAGACCGGTCGGATTATGATTTAGGGTTTCAACTAACCCTCGACTGCCATAGATGTTCGTATGACAACCGGGACCGACGGCTTTACTATTCAACTGATAATATTACAAACTCGCAACTAATTGAACACAATGAGCTGTCACTGGGTGCCAGTTTTAAGCAGTCTCCACGACCAATTAAAGGGTTATAGATAGTCTACTTCAGGGGATTATAGGCCAATTGTGGTTAAGTAAAAAAATCGTTCACATTTTTTCTATAAAGTTTAAAAATGTATCGATTCAGTCGTAATCGACATAATATCTGTTGCTATCATGCTCTTAAGGCTGGCAGGCCTTCACCAGGACAAGCTCCATAAATAAAGTATAAACTTATAACAACATAAATAATGGTACTCTGTAAAAACTAAACAGTGCAAGTCAATATAGTAGAGGTTTTAATTACTCGTGTAGTGTACGTGCTCTTGTGCATATCTGTTTTGGTTTACGCTGTGTCCGGCGTGTCATATGACTGTGATGTTGTGTCATGTAATGGTAACTCGAACTGAGTTAACAGAATGTGACAGGTGACCATGTTTGTGGATATCTACTACAATTTATTGAGCGGAGCTCAATCTTAGGCGACAAATGTAAATCGTTTGTGTGCCAACTCCTCCGAAACGGCTCGACCGATTTTGACCAAATTTGGCATGCTGGTCGACATCATACCCGGGAGTGCACATCTCTCCCGGGTATAGAAATCATGAAAATAGAGCTGACCACCCACGGAGGAATAATCACCGAAAATGTCCTGGACATCACCGAAAAACCAGATGATTAAATGGTTGCCATGAAAACACGTGCGTCAAAAATAGTTTTTTTTTTCATTCTATTAATTAATTTAAGTGTTCGATTCTGATTCTGATATGTAATAAAAACATTTACTCCGCTCAACATTTGCAATTAGCAGCATGCACTGCATACCTAGTTATATAACTACGTTGTTATCATGTACCTAAACAAGCCAAACGACGGGCATTAGTCCAAGGGTACAACTGTTACCCCTAATTACTTTGTTGTAAGAAGGCGAAAATAACTTATTTTATTTTTATGACATACAACATAGAGCAGCGCGGCTCCTGGATACAATGTCGTCGTAACTTATGTCCAACAAAACACTATACTTTGGAAATTCATCTCACCCTTTTTAGGGTTCCGTATAGATATTCCAATAATCTAACATATGTCTTAGAAATTAAGTTACGGACCCTACCCAAAGGGTAAAACGGGAAACCTATTACTGAGACTTCGCTGTTAGTCAACCAATAGCTGCGAAATGGGGTGGAGGGACCTCACGTGCGTATGAGGTGCAAACGCCACACGTCCGCATCAAAGAGATTTTTTGCAGTTGGTGCGGTATGGGGGTAAATACCTCATTAGTATTTTTTTATTGTACCTTGATAAATGAAAGAAGACATTAAGAAATATATATTCATCTTTAACGCACATAGCCCCGTTCCTTAGCAATGACCGCCGCACCAGAGAGAGACCGCGATATTTTCGCGCGATATTTTCGTAGGTACACGCGTGAGGTGTATATACCGCATACCGCAGTCAACGTGTTGAACTATTCTTAAATATTTCAGTTTTATGATTTATTTAAAATTTCTATCATATATAATCTTCTATCATTTATAATTTCTATCATAATATCAGAGTAAAATGTTTTAAGTGGGTGATAAGCGTACGAGTTTCTAAGTACACGTACTTATGGGTCAACGAACTTTATTGTCACCGTAATTTATTTATTTATTCATCACACATAGCAGATTACAACCATTGGAAGACTTAATACCTAAAATCAGGGATTTTAGATTCTAGATTGCATTGTACACACACGTACATAGCGTACCTAACTGCCTCCGCGCAAATCGCCGTAAGACAATCGATTAAGTTCGCGTCTTAAAAACCGCGTAGAGAGAGAGAAGTATAAAAAATAAGTATACAACGGTACATTTTTTTAAAATAACTTTATACTATGTATTATACAATTTATTTAATTATTGAAATTACCTAGATTTTTACACTTATCGGACATTTTAATATAAGCTTAAGATTTGTAGATTACAAAATCTTGTCAAAAAACCGCTTTGCTCGAGTGGTTGCCCAAAGCGGCCTAGAGTAAGGGCAGAGTGGTCACTCCAAAAGTTCTGCGGAAATTATTACTTTTGCAATTAACTACGAGTATCAACAATATCAAAAAATAAGAAAATTAACAACTGTTACATTATTCATTATATTTTCCAGCCATTCAGAGAGAAACAAATCCAAATCGCTATCACTACATATTATAAAAAAAGTCGCCGGTTCTGTGTGTATGCGTAGATCTTTAAAACTACGCAACGGATTTTGATGCGGTTCTTATCAATAGATAGAGTGGTTCTCGAGGAAGGTTTTTATGTATATAAATTATTTTGGCAAGCATGACCACTACCGACACCGCGCTATTAAGGTTAGCGTTGGATCCAGCGCTAACCTTAATAGCGCGATCTAGAAATTATGAATATGATATGAAGCAAAGATTCGATGTTGTCGGTAGTGGTCATCGTAGCTCAGTTGGTCAGAGCTGTTAGGGAAAGGCCGTGGGTTTGAGTCCCGCCGATGACATCAGTTTTTGTGATCTATTTCTAATTTCTTTCTTAATATTTTAAAAAGGTTTGACCAAAATAGATTAAACTTACTATCTGTCATTTTAACAAAACACGCGAAATCGTATTTGGGTCCAAATGCCCACTCTTACCACTACCAAATGGCTCTGAGTGTGGGACAAAAGGTGTGCTATGCCTATCATAGCCTCATATGGCCGCTTTGAGCCGACTCCATACGACGTCCATAGCCTATTACGTCTATCACCATAAGTAGAGAGTGGGGATTCAGTAAACAAGAGACGTAAATAATTGGGATAATGGTGACGTAGATGTCTTAACAAGTACCTAATCTATCCGGTACTGACTGTGGTAAACATCCTAGAGGACAATTGCTATCTTCAATAATTATTCTGTTGGCATCAAGTAGAGACTCATAATAGCTACTTGTAGATTGGCAAGCCGTCTAATGTTCCGCATCTTTATTATTACTACGAGTACATTTATTACTTTGTTTTCGTCTACGAGTACCTATTAACAGATAATCACCCTTTGATTATAAAACTCTTAGATTGCACAAAAACACATATACTTTTCCACTGGTATAATTTTAATTTTTACTGACCGGTTTCACCTCACGGCCTCATCAGAGGTTTTAATATCACAAATGCCCTTAGGTCTATAAGTACAACAACTCCTGAATAAACAAAGTTATTTAGTTTTCGTTTAAAGTTAACATAAAATAAATATTTAGGACATTTCACACAACGCCATCTAGTCTTAAACTAAGTAGGGCTTGTGATATGAGTACTAGATAAACTGATATAAATACTTATATACATTTTTTTTGTAAATACATACATATTATACGTAGGAGACATCCAGACTTCGGTATAAACGTATATGTCATCACTACCTAATAATACCCCACAATATGGGCTCATCACCCCAAACAAAAAAAAAATCTTTCTTAATTTTATTTTAACACTTTGTCGACGTAGGACATAAGTCATAAGCACATGTCATATTATTATAGGTTAACTATCATGTTAGGTACATAATTAATTATACATTATACTCACTAGGAACATATTTATTCGAAGTAAGTGTATCCTAATAAATAAGCCATCAAATCAATTCTACAACGTAGCAGGTATTTCATTCGCGCTGTGTAGGTATTACTGGGCATTATAAATCAATACTGATTGCCGTCCTTGAATCGATCCCTTATTTGCCCTTATTTAGTGCATACATTGGTGAACCTTGATATTGCACACACTCACACTTGAAACTGTATAAAACTCAATCAAGTTACTTTCAGTTGAAAATGGTGGGTGGAAAATAGTACTTTATGAGTTTACTATTAAAGTTTTCGTGATCACGGAGGAACTGCAGGTCCTCCGTAAATAGTGTCCAGATATCGGAAACTCAAAACAACAACAAAAACAGCAATCTTAAATATCCCGAATACTCTAAATAGTAATGTGAGGGGTAATGACAGAAACTTTAAATACTTTATGACCTATTTTCAACGCTACCAATATTTAAAAAAAATACCACTTAAATCATTTCGGAGGAGTGCGCCTGCAAACTCTGTGAAACAACATTTTCATACAGTAAATTCGCGACTAAGGTAAGGTATTACTTTCATAATTATATACATTGTATCTACTACTACTCTACTCAGCTAACACAAGTCCGGTTTTTTTTTTTTTTTTTTTTTTTACGTGGTCGGTGATGCATTTACGCACTTCACCGTCTCGCTGCGGGGGGGAGCGAGACGGCTTCGTGTGGGACTCCCGGCCCTAGGATGTAAAACGGGCCGGACTACCCACTAAAACCTATCCACGGTGTTTCTCCTTCGCCTTAGCCGGGCCGCCGGATAGGCAGGAACTGTTAAGCAACAGCGGCCCGGCAAAGGGGCGCTCTTTCAAGCTCTACTCGGGGGTGCCTAAACCCCCCCTGATCAACACAGAAGCGACGCCCCCGAAACACATAAGGGGCATCGGACTCCTCAGGGCCATTCGCGTGAGCGGTGGGCCCCCCGACCCACCGCCCACGGCCCTATCAGTCGGGGGCTTGGGCGTAGGCAATGCGCCGTCGCCCCCTGACTGGTGCCCGCCGGGGCGGGAGCGTACGGCCTGCACGCTCCCGCTCACGCAGGGCCTCTCTCTTCGCCGCCATCACCTCCCGAGCGAAGGAAGCGACAGCGGCCCAACATTCTTCGCTGCCGGCCATGGATTGAATGACGGCCGGCAGCGCACGTGTTTCCTCCAAGTTTGTTTTGTAGGTGTGTAATTAATTAAAGTAAGTCGATGCCAATACTTGTGACGGATGTTATCGATGTTCGTATGACGGCCGGGACCGACGCGACGGCTAAGCGTGCTTTGTGTCTTAAGAAATGGTCACCCATCCTAAGACCGGCGTGGCTAGATGTTGCTTAACCTTTGTGATTTGTTAACCTACTCAATTACACTCGACCACGAGCACCTCTTATTTTTTTTCATACGAGTACCACTATTTACTAATGTGTTTCAGATAGTGGGTTTAAATGATGGTACAAATTTAAATAGAATTACTTATAGGATAGTTAATCAATACCTACCTATCACAATAAGTACATAACCTGAATGAATACATCAGTCATTTTGTTGTTTCAATAATTAAAGAATGTTGTTCAATAGCCACCAAGTTTGTGCAAGGTATACGTAGACCGCCGGGCGCCACTGGAAATACCTTCTGCGAGCGAACCAGAGACACCCGGCAACGGACGTGAGAGAGGCCGCGGCTTTGGGCCGGAATTAAAAAAAAAACAAAAAAGGTATACGTAGATAGATGGACTGTCGTACCCAGACGAGATGAGTTACTTAACTATAACAGTTACTGTACAAAATTTTGTCTACATTCTTTGATATACGGTAGGTATTAGCCATTGCTTAATTAAGGTAAATTGAAAAATTAAGACAGTTTATCTTTGTATAAATGGCAAGTAGATGATTGAAAGGTGATAATAATACTTGTATAACCAATGTTTACCTATCTTTCATAAATCTACCTATTTGTAAGGAAAGGTTAGGATGTGTGGTTAGGTATAGGTTACGGGATAACAATTTCCTTAATATTCTACACTTATTTTCCCTAACACTTCTAAGAAATAAAGAAAGAAATAAACGAATAACTTCGATCGTTCGGGTACAAAAACAATTCGTGACACACCAGAATATATATATATGAATGAACGTATGAGTACGTGTTGGTACCTGCTATTGCACCAGGATTGAATCAGCTCTGTCTAAGTTCTATAGCACTTTACCGTGTGGGGTTTTACTCCGAACATATAAATAGTGGTCATCTTTCCTTTTAATACTATAGACAGTGTTTCAGTGTGGTGTGATGTAGACCTTTCCTAAAAAGGAAAATAAAATAACAATAGGGGTCTACTATAATACTATAAATAAAAATATAAGTAAACATTTTTCATAATAAAAACTAGATAAATAACCCCAAGTTCAAAATGGCTCAAGAAAGAAGTGGTTAGTTGTTCCAAAAAAAATATTAAGTATACTTACGTCAGCCTTTTACAATAAGTAATAATTGAAATGGAATTATTGTGGAAAAAGCAAACAATTTGCCCTTTACTTCAATTACTATATACAAGAAACATTAAAACTGCCATGACGGATTCTAACCGGTCAAAAAAGATTTGACCAATAATAATGATTTATGGATTTGTGGATTCAAATATGTATTTTGTTGATGTAGGGAGCACACGCGAAGGCGGATTGGTATGGCGCGGGTGCTCAGCCGAGTGCGACGCAGAAGACGGCACGACGGGTACGCTCACCGACGGCAACGCAAACCCAGCAGACAAGGTACACTCCCTTTTTAAAGCTTTTTTTTTTCCACCACACCACAAATTGCTTGGGAATTTGCTGGCACGGCTTTAGTTGAGAATCTCATGTCTGTGTCGTAGAAATTTATTTCAGTATAGATTACTTATTCGGTCATCGACACTTTTAGAAAAATATCTTTTTATTTTCATCTTACATCAAGATTGTAAATGAAAATCTTATTTGCAAATAAAATATCTTACGAAAGGCACTGTTCCATAGCTATTCAGTCTAGGGGCAGAATAGAAAATTCATTCAATTTCATTTACTTACATTGACTTTTTCTATTTGATAACTTTCTGCGTAGAACTAGTCTGTTACCAATGACTTTAATCAAACAGCTTAGAGCAATATTCAAACTTTCAAGATAGCAAAAATTAGTATCTACCTAGCTACTTACCTACTTTATTCCTGAAAACCCTTTGAACTTTTTTTGACGTTCCGTATGACGTATTTTATTGTACACCAATACATACAAATATGCATATGAAACATTTTATGAGAATGTACAAATGGCGGCCTTACCTATCACTAAGCAGCGATCTCTTACAGGCAACCTTTGGATGGAAATAAATTGTTTAAACTATTATGTGAAATGTGGATAGTAATTGGTGTTTGATTACTTAATAGAAACGTAGACAATACTAGTATAATGTGAAAAATAGAAAGATAATTAAAATTACTGAACACAAGTAAACGACAGAAAGCATACTTTATTATACCTACCAGAAATTACACACATAGACATACCATTTTAAATATCATATAAAATAAAATATATTATTATAATTACTTAATACATACACATAGACGAATAGTGACAAGGCACCCAAGTAATGGTCTTTGACCATTCTTTTGAAGGTGACTATAGCGTTGGTGCCTTTCTTATAGTCACAGGCAGAGAATTTCAAAGTCGAACAGCCTGCACTGAGAAAGACTTGTCATAGAACCCAGTTGAATCTGGTACTGCTAATACCAGCGACTCCGACGACCTCAAGGACCTTACATGTGTGTCATCAAGGAACGTGAAACGCTCTTTTAAATAAGTTGGAGTGCAAGGATTAAACAACTGATTGTAAAGAGTTGAGAGAATATAGGTATTCCGGCGACGACGATTTGGGAGCCACTTGAGCATATTGCGGTATTCAGATACATGGTCATATTTACGCAAGCCAACTATGAACCTAATACATACATTTTGAAGGCGCTCAAGTATATTGAATTGCTCCTCATTGACGTCGAGATAGCTGACATCAGCGTAGTCAAGGAAGGAAGCAGGAGAGACTGTGCTAGCGAAATTTTGGTGGCAGTTGGTAGAAAGTTGCGTACTGGCGTAAAGAACCAATCGATGTAAATAGTTTGCGACTTACCTCACATATTTGTGACCACCAGGATAATGTGTTATCAATTAAAATGCCAAGGTTATTGACACGAGTAGATATATGTATTTTTGCCCCGTTAAATACAATATCAGGAAGTAACGCCCAGTCAATCCGATCGACCATTCTGGCGCCCCCAATAACAATGGCTTGTGTTTTAGAGGGATTCACGCTTAGGCCAAATCGCTTACTCCACTCACAAATTTGGACCAAATCGTCTTTGATAATTGAGATCGCTTTACTGAGCTCGTCTACTGGCGCCTGCATGTATATTTGGAAATCATCCGCATAAAGGTGATGGGACGAAAGTAATGATTTAGAGATTGAGTTTATAAATAATGCAAAAAGTAATGGAATGAAAGAATGCCACCCTGTGGAACGCCGGCAGATGTATCACACCAAGCAGAAAAGGATTCATCATAACGTACACGCTGTCGGCGACCAAACAGGTAACTACGAAACCAATCAACCACTGTTGGAGAATAGAGTGTAAAATGCCTAATAGGATATGGAAATCCACCGTGTTAAATGCATTACTAAAATCGAGTAGGGAGAGTACAGTTAGATTTCCATTTTCCATACCAATCCTTATAATCGTCTGTAACATTAATAAGAGCAGTGGCCGTGCTGTGTCCTGGACGAAACCCCGACTGGAAGGGATCAAGGAGACAGTTACGGTTGAGGAAAGAGCTGAGTTACTAAAATTTATTTTTCACAGTCTAGATATAATTACAAAACAAATGCTTAAATATGTTTACTTTGTCTCTACTGAAAGTGAGCATAATTACATGTAACTTTCGTTCTTATATTACTTATTTAAAGCGATTGAACGTAGGTACCGTCTTTCGGGGTGGATGAATGCTTTTTCCTGAAAGTGGATCTTCTTATCCTGACCGTCTACTGACAGTTCTTCTCATAATAGTAGCGTAGTATTTTTGCTGATGTCGTGTTCACTACCAAAGACTGAGTACTTTTGACCACGACCGGTGTCAAACTCTGCACAACCACCATTATACTGGCGCCCAACGTGGGGCTTAGTTAGATTTAACAACAGCACAGCCCAGTGAAGTGAGAGCCTTTTTAGTGTACATAAATGGTGTACGTGACTTTTCAATTACTTACCTAGTTTTATAGCGATAAGTTCAAGTTGCAAATGGTTTTTAATTGTACACAGTTGGAGGGGTCGGACGCAGCTACGGACGACCCTGTTCACCTCAAGAGACGGGTGGGACTCTTCAGTGGGGTGGCTCTAATTGTCGGCACTATGATTGGTAAGTAAACGATACGTGCGTAGACTTTATAGGAATGTACAGTTCGTAATCGTTTGAATTCTGAGAAGTAGATCTAGAAGTCTGAGTAATAGAGAATAGAAACTGTATCTTTCAATTATAGTAGGTATCTTACTAAATCTAATATAAATCTAATTATACGTACCTACTAGTACTAAATCCAAAACCCAGAGCCGGGATTACGCTAAGATTAAAATGTTAAAATAGCAACTCATTTCTAAGAATATTTTCTTACAGCTCTTAGAAATCACTATCTATTTCATTGCATACCTCACTGTAAAATGGATAATAATATGCCAAAGAAAACATTTCGCACACTCGGGGAACGACAGCTCAAATTATGTCTTCGCCAGATTATATTATACGAGTAAATCTACGAATATGTACTAACCTACTTACTGTAAAGAAAGAAGTTTGTGTATGTATTATATAATTATATAGCCGATCATAGAAAAGAATTCCAATACTTTTATATTTTACGGCATCTCGTTCTAAAACTTAACACTCGGTGATGATTTTAATCTAGACTTTCTATTCATAATAATAGATCAATGTCACACGGTCTACAATATCTTCACTATTGGGTTGAAGCGTAATACACCTTTACATCTCTATATCGATATCTTTTAGTTCTGTGATGAAAAAATAATACAAAACAGATACTTGCTCTTACGTACTTGTCCAATATTGCATAGGCTCTAATTAACCAACATTCATTGAATAGAGTTATTTTCCGCAAATATATCTCGGAATTACTAGGTCGACATCGTTCAAAAGAGTATCTAAAAATATTGTCTTTGAAGCTTTCTTATTTTCCTTGTGGTTTTAGATATATCAAATCTGTGGTAGACTTCCGTGATACGTACACATTTTATAATGTTTCTGTTTTTACTACGCTAAGCTACTCCCAAATTATGTTATTCCCACTAATCCAGCGGACTTATCTCTAATATTTATAATCATGTTAAATTGTAATGTTCTTTGCACCAAATTTAAAAATCTGTCGGCTATATTGTATAATACTGTATTTTCAACCGTCTTCCAAAAAAGGAGGAGGTCCTCAATTCGGCTGATTTTTTTTAAGTTGTTACCTCATATCTTCGGACTGTGTGTAAACTTTTTTTAATTGGAAGCTACTATGTTCCAAGTTGTCCCATTTCAATTTGATCCCATTTCCACATCTATATGGTCCCATTTCGGTAGTTTGAAATCGGTTGCTGTGTCAATTATTGACGTGTATTTTTTGTTTCCGCTACTAAAGATAAAGATAAAGATTTATTTATTTGCATAAATATGTGTTACGTGTATCACAACATCGTCAAATGCAGTACCACAGATCTTTCAAAAGTTTAAACTCAACATGAGTGTGGAACGTACACACGAAACACGCTTGACCGACTCTACTATAATGAAATAAAACACTTTTTAACGCATTTCATCGCGAGTTTTCTGGCTTAAAAACAAACTAAACTTACACGTAACTGTAGTAAGTAAATAAATTCTACTTTCGACTATTGGTCAATTGTTTAAAAAACCTTTTGGCAAAGGTTAAGTACCATGAAAAATTCTATTCCGGTTTTAAAAAGAATCCCCCGAGGTGCGAGACCCTCTGTGGCTCAATGTTTAGCCTCCTGCATTGGTCAAGTAGTCCGGGAAAATACCTTTAGCGCTTGGGAACAAATGTTAACCTTCCCTTATAGAATCCTACACGTAAAGAAAAGGCCGTTGACATCTTTGACGGTCCAAATCAAAGAAAATTGTACAAACAATTTTAACATTTTAAATTCAAATTCAATCCACATTTCGGCCCCTGATTATTCTCAGGCCAAGAAATTAAAACTTGTAGAGAATAAAGTAAGGGAAGGCGACATCAGTGGGGCGGCAAGGCTACTTTTTAGTAGCGACGTGCTGGCTCCTTATTCTGTAGAAACTTTGACGGGCTTGCAGAGTAAGCACCCACCATCCGCAGCTGGCCTCTCTTTCCCTGATCCTCCGAACAACGATACAGAAAATCTTGAGACTACTGCCAAGGATGTGCGCACAGCTGTTGACTCCTTTCGTTTTGGATCAGCTGGTGGACTTGACAGTCTGACACCACAGCACCTTAAGGATCTGTTGTGTCCGAGCGCTGGGGAAGCCGGTGATGCACTTCTGAGGGAGCTAACAGCTCTAGTCAACCTCATGCTCTCAGGCAATGTGGACAGTGGCATCACAGATATTTTGTATGGGGCCAATTTATGTGCCCTTAACAAGAAGGATGGTGGCATTCGTCCCATTGCCGTAGGTAGCACTTTGCGGCATTTGGCAGCCAAAATTTGTTGTCGTTTTTATAGTACGGAGCTTACTACAAATTTCAGCCCTTTCAATTAGGTTTTGGTTCAAAAGGAGGTTGTGAGGCCGCAATCCATGCGCTTCCAACATACCTTGACAGTAGCGAAGATGGAGAGGTCATCTTGAAAGTTGAAAAACGCCTTCAACTCTGTAAACAGGGATACCTTGCTGACACAGGCCAAATTAGAAACCCCCAAAATATTTAATTTTCTTTGGCAATGCTATAGTCAGCCAACAAAATTATTTTATAAAGACCACCTTTTGAATTCAGCCGTTGGATGTCAGCAAGGTGATCCGTTGGGACCAGTCATCTTCAGTTTGGCCATTAACCCAATAATTCAAAAAATAAAATCCAAATTTAACATTTGGTATCTAGACGACGGGACTTTATGGGGAAAAGTAGAGACAGTTTTACAAGATTTAGCCCTAATAAAGAACGAGTTTCAGTCAATTGGCTTAGAACTGAACCCGAATAAATGTGAGATTTTATATCTGAAAACACAGATAAATTAAAAACAATCTCCAAATTCAACTGTCTGGCCCCCAACATAAAAGTTTTGGACAAAACTTCTTTACGCCTCCTAGGGTCCCCGATTTTAGAAGATGGCTTTTCCACTTTTATCGAGGAAAAAATTCAAAATTTTGATCAGGTTATTGATAGTCTATGTAATATCAGTATTCATTCAGCTTTCACTATTCTTCGTTTTTGTCTTTTCGTACCCAAATTTACACATGCCCTCCGTTCAGGACAATTTTGGAAAAATGTAGAAATTTTGGGCAGACTAGACAACTTAATACAAAATTCTTTGTGTAAAATTTTAAATGCAAATATTAATGACCGGGCCTGGGTCCAAGCGTCTCTTCCAGTTCGCTTGGGCGGGCTAGGTATTCGTAGAGTCACAGATGTCAGTCTGCCAGCATTTCTGTCGTCGGTCCATAGCACCGAAGAGTTAGTCAGGAAAATTTTGTCAAATACACTGATTGGTTCCGAGGTGCGATGCAAGACCGATGCCATAAATGCTTGGAGGATGTCTTGCCCCGACACTGACCTGCCCTCACGCCTAGGCTCACAGCGACTGTGGGAGTCACCGCTCTGTAAATTGAGAATTAATACACTAATTGACAATTCTGTCAATATTTATTGACAATTCTGTCAATATTTCAGAGCGTGCACGCCTACTAGCTGTTGGAGAATGGGAGTCAGGATTATGGATCCAGGCGCTCCCATCGCCCAACATCGGTACAATGTTGGACGACACAACCTTCCGCATTGCCACTTGCCTTCGGCTGGGTACACCTTGTGTATCCCCGCATCATTGCACCTGTGGAGTGGCCGTCGATAATCTGGGACACCATGGCCTTTCTTGTAGCAGAAGCGCAGGTCGTATACCTCGACACGCTATTCTAAACGACATAATTCGTAGGGCTCTTTCCACCGCAGGTCTTCCGGCAGTACGTGAACCAAATGGTTTAGCACGAAGCGATGGAAAGAGACTGGACGGTATGTCGTTGCTACCGTGGAAGATGGGAAGGCCTTTGGTGTGGGACGCTACATGCGTTGACACCTTAGCACCTTCACACCTTCCAAGCACATCCGGATGTGCCGGCGCTGCTGCTGCATCGGCTGAAGGCTTTAAACGGCGTAAATATGCTAACCTAGCAGGTGATTACATATTTGAGCCGTTTGGGGTTGAGACACTGGGGTCATGGGGTCCGAGTGCTCGCCGCCTTTATAGAGACATTGCTAAACGCCTAATCGATGCTTCTCAGGACCAGAAGGCTGGCTATTTTCTGGCCCAAAGAATAAGTATCGCCATCCAACGTGGCAACACAGCCAGCATTCTGGGAACCTTCCCAGTCGGCAATGACGTGGATTTTTTAAACGATATTTTGTAATGTAAATATTTTTAGTCTATAATTATGTATATTGTAATTCTTATTGTTAATTTAAAAAACTGTTGTAAAAAAGCCTGCGCTATGAGAACTAGATATTGATGTATCTATCCTACTAATATTATAAACGCGAAAGTTTGTGAGTATGTATGGATGGATGTTGGTTACTCTTTCACGTTAAAACTACTGAATGGATTTTAATGAAACTTTACATCAAATAAAATCTTAAAATCAAATTACCACGCGGACGAAGTCGCGGGCGACCACTAGTGTAATATAAGGTCACAGTTAAGTTCCAACCCGATAGAAGCGGAGTATTCAGCATCGCAGGCGTGTGCACTACTGTCTATATACCTCTGAGGTAGTCACATAATAGTCGTATTAGCACTAAAGATAGTGTTAAATTGTTTCAGGATCTGGAATATTCGTCTCGCCCTCTGGGCTTTTGGTCCGCACAGGCTCAGTGGGCATTAGCTTCATCATATGGATGGCATGTGGCCTGCTCTCATTGCTTGGTAAGTTGCAAACGAGACTCAATTAACCTTCTTCCTTTTTGACTATTTTGTGTTTAACTACCACGTCTCCAGTACCCAGTCCTGGAGAACATAAAAGTAAACGACATCAACGCGTTATGTGCATAACCGTAGACTTAGGGTAATATACCCCACTTGTAATTATTTTATATCATCTTTGAATAAATTATCTGCAGCTTGCGTGCTTGACTGCCAAACACCTGTTGTAGATACAAGTATAGAATCAACGGGTCTCACTTGTTTGACCGAAAGGAATTTGACAAATGTTCACTTCCCAAAAAATTTTTCGCATAATTTCATTTGCCAAATTATTGCTTAGCAAAAAATCTATTCACAAAAAATTGTAACGCAAACCTAATGTTTGGGAAATGAAAGTTTAAACTATAACTTGTTTACCAACTAGTACTTTTAATATTTTTTATTTAGTCAAATATTTCAGTTGGAATAACAGTTTTTACGCCAAATCATCGTTTCTGGCACAGGTCACAGTTTTAACCTAACCTACTAAAAACAATCTCTTTTTCTATTAATGCAAGTCGTTTCTGGCACTCGCCGGCCGCTGCCGCGGCAATGCTCGCTTCGCTCGCTCGGCTCATGCGTAGGAGGTCACAGTTTAGTCTAACCTAACCTACCCATTTTGTTTAAAGAAGAAATTAACCTTATCTAAATAGTTAAGTTCCGGGTAACCTACTAAAAACGATCTAATTTTCTAGTAATGCAAGTCGTTTCTGGCACTCGCCGGCCGCTGCCGCGGCACCGCTCGCTTTGCTCGCTCGGCTCGTGCGTAGGAGGTCACAGTTTTAACCTAACCTACCCATTTTGTTTAAAGAAGAAATTAACCTAATCTAAATAGTTGAGTTCCGGGTAACCTAATAAAACTAATTACAATAATATTTTTTGTCTTAACAAATCATTTCACCAAAGTTTATTGTCTGAAGATTGTTTGCTGTAATAAATTATTTGATTAAAGACCAAATTCCATAATGAGATTATACTTGGTAATATTTTGCCAAGTAAAAATTTAACCAAATAAAAATATGCGTACTAAAATCATTCGAAATATTGCAATGGTAAAAAAAGGTTGCTAAAATTTGTTTGGGTAATGAAATGAAATTTTCTCAAAATCTTTTCGGCAAAACGGCAGGCACCCAGAATCAGCAGAATCGCAGTAGGTAATTCTTTTAAAATTTAAATACTTAGGTAAATATATTTGCTGTGTGTCGTATCGAATTTCAAAGTTGGCAAGATCTGAGTACCCAAAGAATATTTATAGCCAATTATAATTATTTATATTAACAACGTACATTTTTGTAATCGATTGAATCCAGCAATCTAGCGACCTAGCGACCCCTAGCCGTACTTTTAACCTCTTTAAACTGAGGGACAGTGGGCGTTTTTATGAGTGGTTATTAGCAATATAAACTGACAGAAACGGCAATTTTGGATAGGTTCAAAAAGGTCAAGAAGTTTGGTGAACTGATTCTTAATATCGTTTGGTACAGGAGCGCTCGCGTACGCGGAGTTGGGGACAATGAACACGTCGTCAGGGGCTGAATACGCCTACTTTATGGACGCGTTCGGAGGACCACCCGCGTTTCTATTCTCATGGGTAATTACTGAAATATTTAATAATATGTCAATGCTATTTTATAATAGTCCACAAGATTTTATAATGGATAGTATTATAAGTACTTTTTTCTAAACTGTGGGACAATAGACCTCAATTATCCTCATTAGGTACAGAATATTGAAATATTAGTAAAATTTACTTTTTAACGGATTTTAACACGAAACATAACTGTAGTCACGTGTGTCAGGCGTCAACCAGTGACTACGGCTAGTGCAACCTGCTCGAAACGTCATGCAATAAAATGGGTCTCTAATCTGTAGGTACCTACTAACCTACCTATACCTACAGATTAGAGATATCAGAGATATGTACTAAAGTATACCTACCTACGTAATCAAAGACGCACGTATGTGATACTAGTAATCTGTGGTGATACTAAACATGGTATACTTACTTATACATAACTATATCATGTTTAGTGTTAATTCCTGTAGGTATAGATTACGAAACGCGAATGTTTAATAGTTAGTATTAGAGACTTTTAATGTTCGTTTGTTTCCTCAGGTTTCGACATTGGTACTGAAGCCGTCACAGATGGCGATAATTTGTCTGAGTTTCGCAAAGTATGCGGTAGAACCATTCGTTTCAGAATGCGAACCGCCAGACAGCCTTGTGAAGCTGGTCTCAGTGATATGTATTGGTACGTAAAACAATCAACTACTTGATTTGCAAGCGTCACAAACGAATTTCAATTGCTATAATATCTAAATATAACTGTAGCGTCGATTAAGGTCAATAAGACGTTGTCGACTGAAGCCGTAAATGCTGAAGCCTACCTACTTTAGAAATTGTCTTTTGCAGTGATGATACTAGCAGTTAATTGCTATAGTGTGAACTTGGCTACAAACGTACAAAACATCTTCACAGCTGCTAAATTAGCGGCCATTGCTATCATCGTGTGCGGAGGAGCATATAAATTGATATTAGGTAAAGTAGACGACAACTAGCACAACACAAGGATTTTATTGTTTAAATACAATTCAATTGACTAGATTTACAAAGAATCTTCCAAGTCGTTATTGAATAAATTTGTATACTGATACAATGACGTAATAAAGAGTAAAGCGTCGATGTAATTTTGCAGAACTTGTATTCTTGAACTAACTCAATGGGTTGCAATTGTGTCACAAACACTGATTGTTGGTATTCGGTATGGTGCAGGTAATACGCGACATTTACAGGAGCCCAATTTCGGAAGTAGCACGGCCACTTTGGGCAACATTGCCACGGCCTTCTACACAGGTCTTTGGGCATACGACGGTTGGAACAATCTCAACTATGTTACTGAGGAAATTAAAAATCCATCCAGGTAAGTGTGTATTTGTATTATTTATTCATATTTCAGTCTATTGTAAGGCCTACATCTTTGACTTCAGAGTCTGAAGTCAAAGATGTAGGCCTTACAATAGACCACAATGGTCTGAAGTTCAGTTTATAAACTATGGTCTTATTTTACATTTAGGTACCTTAAAAACAGTCAATAGTTTCGAACTTTAAAATCGAGTAGGTACGTCCCTGAAACGTGTGGTCCTCTGTGGCCGGACCACAGTTTAGTACTCAGATGCTATAGTTAGAAATAATACCTACCTAAAGTCTACTTTCATCGGAATATATATATATATTTAGTACCTAAGAGACATCTTTCTCTTTTCGGGATTTTGATTTATTAATAGTTCATTATACTCTATTTAATTTGAGGTGGCGCGGCCAGAGAGCACTGCCTGGCGGCCGGACCACATAAATTGTTAATTTTAAAGATATCTCTTGAGGTACTAAATATATATATATATATATTCCGATGAAAGTAGACTTTAGGTAGGTATTATTTCGAACTATAGCATCTGAATACTAAACTGTGGTCCGGCCACAGAGGACCACACCCCTGAAACTAATCTCATAAGAATAATTCTTTGTTATTTACCTAATTACGTAGGTACTCGTACCTCTGCAATATATCGTTGCCATTTGCATACGTCCTCACATGAATTTTATCACAATTAGGTGTTAGCCTACATAATATCGAAGTAGGTAGGTCGGTAAGTACATAGGATTTTTGGTGTTTAGCAAATTATTTTGTTATAGGAACCTGCCGCTGAGCATAATAATTGGTATTCCACTGGTAACTCTGTGCTACGCGTTGGTAAACGTGTCGTACTTGGCTGTGATGTCGGTGAGCGAGATGATGGACAGCGACGCGGTGGCCGTCACGTTCGGCAACCGCCTGCTCGGTCCCATGGCGTGGCTCATGCCGCTAGCTGTAACCATCTCAACATTCGGTTCGGCTAACGGCACGTTGTTTGTTGCTGGAAGGTATGTCTAGCTTGTGACCTATTTAACGAAAGATTCTCAGTTACCCTTCATGTTTTTAAATATCCATTTTCTTAAGTTTTCGACGACTCTGTTTTATAGTAGGTACATTTTTCATTTTCATCAAACAAAATTCTCAAAAGTTGTAAGTATAAGAAGATCGTAGCAAATGGAAATCCGTGTCTACCTAAGTATGTTAATTTTAGTTAAGTATGAAAATTTGGTAACTACCTAAAAAAACAACCTTCTGTTTGCAGGTTGTGTTTCGCAGCTTCCAGAGAAGGACATTTACTTGACATATTGTCATATGTCCATGTGCGCCGTTTTACCCCTGCGCCTGGACTGATATTTCATGTAAGTAAAACTATAAAGAATCTAAGATGATTGATTGCTAATATTGGGAAAGATACTCGACTTCACGATAACGTTTTCGTGGAGTCGACTAAGTATATTATATGTCATTAACTTATGAACGATAGAGGTTCTTGCGTCCCTTACTTTTACTAGTTGATATTTAAAAAAAACATATTTGATATTCCTAAGCCCATGAGGCTGAGTGAGTACTAACATACCTACAACTACACTCACACGCAATACAAACTAACTCTCACTATTTAAATAACTCGATCTAATATTCCAGTTGTTGACTTGGTGCATATTCCACCAACATATCAAAAACCCCACCAACATCTTAAGTCAACCTCACCGCTATTGGTGGTGGTGCACCTATTGGTCAACGGGTGAGGTTAATGCAAACATAATGGTTCCCGATAAACGGCAATAGGCTTACGGAAAGTGGGCGTATAAAAGGCCTCTACCTATTGGTAAACACATTGTTTGAAGGTGGTTTTGTTTTCAGTCTATAATAGCGGTGGCGATGGTGTTGTCAGGGACGATAGACTCGTTGATTGACTTCTTCTCGTTCACCGCGTGGATCTTCTACGGCGGTTCCATGTTGGCTTTGATTGTTATGAGATACACTAAGCCTCATGCGCCTAGACCATATAAGGTGGGTGATGTACATTTTGCTAATGCTCTATGCTTTTTCATTTCCTTAATGCATTTAGTAACAATAAATGTATTATTAACCTCTGATGGGAAACGAGGATTGTTATAAGTTTTACATGTGTAGGTACTCGTATCTGCTGTCTGTCTGTGACGTCATAGCAGCACAACGAATAGACCAATATTTTGATGCGGTTTTTTTTGCCAGAACGCTGATGTGATCGAGATGGTTCTTACCTATAAATTTTTAAGCTTATCTCAATTCTTTGGTGACGAAGGGCGTCCCTCTAAAACTCGACCCTTTTTTTTTAATTTAACATTTCAAGTGATTGTGTTACCTACCTACTTATATCTATTGTAGGTAGGTGTTAAATAGTATAATTAAGTAGAAATAATAATTTTAGTAATTTAGTATATTCTATTTAGTTCAGTTTGAGGTCACTAATTATGATTATGAGGTACCTATGAAGAGTTACAGAAAATTTCAAATTAGGGTGATCTATTGAGGAAGGTCCCTACTAAACGAACGAAAGTTAAATAAGTAGTTCAGTTTTACTACGTACCTATTAACCTTATTATTTGTCTCTCTCAGGTGCCGATATTAATACCTATACTGGTATTGGTTGTATCAACATACCTCGTGGTGGCCCCAATAGTAGACAACCCCCAGTGGGAGTACTTGTACGCGGCTGCGTTCATTCTCGCCGGGCTGGTGGTCTACGTACCCTCCGTTAAGTGGGGTTTCTCGCTGCCATTCATGCGTAAGATTGTACTTATTCAACTTGTCCACCCCTAATGTTCCACTAGGGACTCCACTCGAAAAAAGGGTTATGACTTTTCTTTTTAAGATTATGTACCTAGGAAGTAGTTTTCTCGGTGGCCTAAACAATTACTATACCTACTTAGGTCTGGTAATCACATTAGGTAGGTATGAAAATCGTAGAAGTTTGTTGTAAGTACCTATAAGTAGGTAGGTATAGTTCGCGAGGACTAAGCTGAGCTGAGCTTTGCATTTGTGTGAGTGATCACGAAAAGTAGAGTAAAAAAGCTGTGTGTACAACACATGTGTGTGTAAAACGAGTCACATTATACGTTCCCGTACGTGAACTCGCACAAATGAGCTCAGCTTACGCCTCGCGAACTATACTCCTTTATGACACGCCAAATTTTAATAAACCTTCGCGCTTCGCAAATTTGCAAATATAGTAGTATGTAGACATTTTTATCCCAGTCTCACGCAAGCGGAGCCGTGTATATCAGCCATCACCCTCACTCTCAGTATAAACACTTGTAGATCATTACTTTTAGTGCACACTTAAGGCCTGGGCAAACCAAAAGTAGGACAGGCGCAGCCCCTTAGCAGGGCAGGTCAGTTGCGTCGCGGTTGATGTCACACCAGAAACATGAGCAGTCAGACAGCAGTTTGAAGTCGGTCCTGCTTTATAACCGCGTTATATGTGTCGTATCGATCGCCACACTCAACACACTTCAAGATGTTGAATGATGTTGTTGAACTATCTTCCTCCATAGTCGCATCTTGTAAACCATATTTCTATAATATCTATCCTTTAAATCATATAAACATTTATTTTCTCACCAACTCAATCAATTTTTCATTTGGTTCCATGATAAACTTGTAAAAAATTACAACCGTTTACAACCTGCGCTGCGTCTGTCCCGCTCAACTGCTCTAGTGTGACCACTCAAAATGGCGGAGGTAGTAATACAACGTGTGCTCACTGCGGCCGCCTCGCGCCTGCGCTGCCACCGCCCCGCGTCTGCGCTGCTCCCGTCCAAATGTTTTGTCGCAAAGCAGTGCGTGCGCGGCGCAGTGGCGGAGCAGGTAGGTTCAGCGGGCCCGCGTTTGTTCAGTGTGTCATCCCTCATATAACTACATCATTTACTAACGTAGACGCACTGCTACCGCACTGCAACTGCTTTTGGTTTGCCCAAGCCTTTAACCTTACCGCTACTCAAGCCATTATCGTCAAGAGTTCAAGACAGAAGCTCAAGTAGGTAAACACAATACCTAGGTAGGTACTTACGTAAAATGATTAAACGCGAAGTTAAAGCCCAGTAAAAGTTCTAAATTATATAGCAGTTACTTAGGTAACAATGATACTATATTATATAGTAGTTACTTAGGTAACAACGATACTATATTACATAGGTAGGTACTTACATTTTTTAAGTTTCACTCAAAAATTATATTGTAAGAGACGAGTCTTGTTTGAATTGTCGGCTGATGTAAATCTCCACGTGACCACAATTTACTAACATTAACTTATCTAAGCTCTCCGCACTTTACTTACCTTACCTGCATGGGATACCTACAGCACATATGTACTGTACCTGGTTAAAGACTATCCCAAGAAGACCAACTTGTGTAGGTATCACTGTATCAGTATTAAGCTGTTGCCACATGACGAACTTAGCTAATTTTGATATCACGCATTTAAATACGTTATCTCTTAGAAAATGCAGACAATCAATTACAATAATCAGGATATTTAAATGTAATACTTTAAATGTAATAAAGTGTAAGACTGCTTCGGTGGTGTGGTCAGTAGTGCATCGGCTTTAAACCACGGAGTCTCGGGTTCAATTCCCGGGTCGAATCAAATATGTGTGTGATCCACAAATGTTTGTTTCGGAGTTTCTATGTATGTAATGTTTGTATTTAGAAATATATAAGTATGTTTATCAGTTGTCTAGATCCCATAGCATAAGCTTCTAGCTTAGTTTGGGCTAGATGACGTTGTGTGAGCATGTCCAACAATATTTAAATATTTAAAAAAAAATGTCGGAATGAGAACTTTCTCCTTTCTCCTAATAATCATAATCATAATAATTTATTTATTTGTGGAATATTGGTTCGTTTAGGCCTTACATTTATTATTTGGTTCACTACATCCTACCTACATTGGGTGATGTACAAATATTCTAGTTTATCTTAAAAGCTAAAGAGTAGGTATTAGACACTCAAACAGATGAACATTCAAAAAGACAGACCATTAATATTTTGTGCCACAGACATTGGAAATAGTGGCATGCAAAATAATAAGTATTTGAATGAAGTACATATAAATTGTATGTGTGTAACGTCGGTGGTTTGAGTTTCCGATATTCGACATCATGTTTATACGTTCTTTCTTTTATTACAGATAAAATAACTGTTTTCTTACAAATGGTGCTGGAAGTGGTGCCAACATCAACAACTTTTGAATACTGAAGCAACCTTCGACACTACTGGCGATGTGGTAGATTTGACTTCTCATTTGCATTAAAGAAATATCCTATATTATTTTTCCTGCTTGTTTAATGGGAGATTGTTTATTCCTTTACTCCTAATTTACCCATCCTGAATATTAACATAAGTATATACATAAGTATAACATAAGTTCCCATAACAGAACAGTCTATTAAACCATTTGTCTGGCCTAGTGTACTAATAGGCAGGTATAGGCACTTAGAAACCTACTGGTCCGTGATATTGTGAATTTGTGATATTCAAAGTTACAAGCTTATGAGTTTATTTCCCGTTTAGTCGTAATCGTTACTAAATTATGGTGTGTGTAGGATCTAGAATATTCTAGAAGTGTAGGACTGATAGTTGGTTATTGTATTTAATATTTTGACTGATAGATTTGTTTCTTTACATAAAATTATTTCCGATATAGATAATTACCTATTTATCTATAAAATGTTGGTAAATTGATATATCTGTGTATTTACCCGGAAAAGGGCCTTGGGCCGCGAAATTAAAAAAAAAACCTGTGTATTTAAATAGATAGGTGTTTATGTTATGGGAAAAAATATCTACCTACCTAATGTGCAACTGTTATAAAGGCAATTTATATTAATGATACGTCCTATTAGGTGTAAAGACATCGTTCGTTTCATTAGTTTGCACGAATCATTCCTATCGGGTTATATATTTCGAGATATTGGAAAATCACACCTAATTGTCCGACGTGCCAATTGATTTATTTACTCATTCAACAAAACCTTTGCCAACTACAATACTTTTTTTGTGTAGGGTGTTGTTTAACCTAACACAATAGGCCATCTTCGTCAAGTTGTTTAAGTGATAAAGAATCCATTATAGTTTGTCTAAAAAGTTGTGACGCGGAGCTGGAAAATGAAAGCGTTGGCGGCAATCATTTGGGTCTCGGAGTCGATCTCGCTGGTCGTTGGAATCCAATAGTAGGTACTAGCTACGACAATGCTAGCCTCGAATGATTGTTGCCAACGCTTTCATTTTCCAGCTCCGCGTCATGACTTTTTAGACAAACTATACACAACTGTCTCGTGGATATAGAACCTCATTCGCTTAACTATGAGTGATTGTGCTAAACTCATAGATTTAGCTCACATCTCATTAACCAACATTAGACTAAATAGTCCAGTATCTATAAAACTTATTTAACTAAGTACTTATAACAAAGGGCATAGGTAGTAGATTCATATAAATACTGGGTAATTTTGTTAATTAATGGCCAGGGTCTAGTAGATACCCTAGTCCCTGTTCTACCGACTGACGATCAGTGTAGCCGTTTTTGTCTACAACTTATTATTAAGTAATGTAGGTATATATACCTACATTACTTAATAATATGAACCTGCTTTACTTTATAAAGCAGGTTCACTCATTCATGTCAGTAGTTTTGATATCGATAGAACAATAATTTCATAGATGTGAACGAAATTAGAATAATGCTGATGGAACTAGTTTCACCGCCCTTAAGGGAATATAAATGTCTTTTAGCTTAGGTAAGTACAGCATTAGCCCTTTGAGTGCATTGAAATATCAGTTGTAAAATATCAAAGTCAAATTATATCGAATCGACATTTTCGAAAAATGTCTAAACCTTAGCTGATTTTAAATGTAATTAGATATTAAATCTTATGTGAGAGTCATACTCGTAGTCAGGTACTTAGGTAAAAAGTAGGTACTTTGTAGCTACATTAGCCATATTGAATACTGATGTTGGAAATTAAACACAATAAAGGCGAAAATATATACTTAGTGACACTCAGCATCAATCACGACACACGCAACAACTTGTAGGACGTCACTAGGTTGGTAAATATGAAATATTCCACGCGGTAAATGTGACTATAATATTGATGTTGTCTGTACGTTTGGTTACCTATGTATCTCTCATTTGTGTGCATGATTACTTGCATTAAGTGTAACAGGTTGTTTTAGATCGGTGATGTTTGCGACTGGTAAATTTTTGTCGTATCATTCCTTACTGGGGCAAACAATGACTTGATTTTAAAGATTTTGATATTATTGACTACTGTAGTATTGTATATTTGTGACCAGGTACTTACCTACCTATAACCGATTTAAAAAATAATTATTTTGAATACCGAACAAAGTAGGTATGTTGATTTTAATATATATTTAATATCGAGTATTTTGTATCATGTTAACGTTCTGCATATTTAAGAGCAACATTATTTTACTGTATCTCTATACTAAGTGAAAGTGGGCACACATAAAGTACACACTTAACGATGTGATATTGTTGGGGTAAAATTATGATTTTATGTGTAAAGCAAATTTCATAAAATACTAAGATAAAATATGTATACTTACTTATTATAATGATGTATGTATTTATCTCTGAAAGAGATCAAAATTATTCATTGTTATAAAATTACCATGAAAATTACATTTTAAATAAAGACAAATGAAGTATGTCTTGTTTCATTCTAGAAATTATTCTCTTATTGGTACCTAACAGGATGTAACATTCATATGGGTCAGTAAAGGGAAGTCTGAAACGATATCAGTAAAAATAAAAACTGCATACAGATTTTAATTTTTTTTTCTAATATAGATGACATGGTTCCTAAGAACCGATCTTCGTATGTCTTATAGTTTTAGGCTTTCCCATACTGACCCATATTAATGATACACCTGTATACCATTGTTTTTTATTCGTAGTTCGTCAACGACATAGCAATAGTTTCATACCTTGTCCAATACGCAACAAATCATATTAAGAAACCTTAACTTTTGGCGATAAGAGCCATTCAACTCTCAAAAGACCTGATGGTGTTTGTATAGTCCAGAGTGAAAGCTACACCCAACGTTATACGTGCTCGACAAAGTTTCGCCAAGACTAAGGGTACTATTCCATTGTTTAAGTCTTTGAAGTTTGACGTCACAAGTTGTATGCAAGTTGCAAATGTTTACGTACAGCTTTGTGCAAGTTGTATGGCTTTATTACCAACGGACCCCACTGGAGTATGCAAGGTGACGTCATACTTGCATAATGGAATAGCGCCTTAAAGGTCGGAGCAGACGTACAACACCACTACCACCCAGCAAGAAAGGTTACTAGAAATTTGAGCTTTATGACGTGTAGGGTAGACATAATCTACATTGATATCACAAATTAGCAACAAGCCTATAGCGGCCTGTTTGCTAAATTGGAATATCAATGTTGCTCCGACCTTGCATCTTTCCATCCACCTTCAATCTTTTCAGTAAATAAAATACAGATTATGTTCAACAATTTATTGCAATTAATCGCTAAACAAAGTTCAACAGATCACACCGATTCATTTCAGTACCAATATGAAATATTTTGGACTTAATTAATTTATTGTAAGTTTTTAGCAAATTCAGCTAAATTTAAATTACTTATTAGCCTCAAGTGCCTCAAGGCTAGATTGTAATTGTTAAGAGATAACCATACAATTACATAATAATGAAAAAAAAATAATGTACGCAACCGGAGTCGCGGGTATTACCTAGTTGCTAATAATTTCTATAGTACAAGGGAAGACTTTCAAAAAACATGTAGGTACGTATACCTATTGTGACTACGGTGCTTGTAGCAGATTTTCTGAAGAAATATTAGCGCAATCATGTCAAAATGGTGGAAAAAAACGCCATGGTATATTAATATTTTTTCAAGTAAGGCATCGAATATGACGATTCCAAACGCGGTTGTAAGCGTGGTTGTAAACCGAGCGCATTGCTGGCTATATGGCCAAGAGTTTTCAATAAAACGTCGTACGTATAAGACGTAATTTGGTTATATAGATATTTATATTATATAATATGTACTTAAATTACTTTAATGAAAGCGCGCTAGAACGTAATCTCTCAACTAAATATTAAAGCATTAAATACACGATGGCAAACGCAGTTGCAAACCATACGACGACGTTCTGTTGAACACTGCCAGCAAAGCGCTCGGTTTACAACCTCGTTTCCAACCACGTTGTATATCATGTATTCAATGCTTAACTGCAGAAATTGTAGATATTATTATGATACATCGGTGCTGGGATTTACGTTCGGATTACACAAGGATAGTTGAATACTAATTAATAAGTATATAAATAAGTAATTAATAAGGGGCAAGCCACTTAGGCCCAACAAAACTTCTGGTAAACTGTGGGCGTTTAATGCCCCTTTACTTAACCCCTAGCCCCTAAAATCGTGATTATAAGTATGTATGTAATGTACATTGATACTATGCTAGCTGGTATACTTACTCTTTTCTAAAAGAGGGTCAGGAAGAGATTTAAAAGCACACCTTTTAATATAGGCAATCGATAAATACCCGAATAAACAAGTGAGTGATCTAGAAAGTTCCTGAATATTCCAGGAGTACTTAGCTCTCAAGATACATTTAGTTAGGGGAAAAAAGTTATTGTGGTGTCTTAAGTCTGTTGGTATGAGCATTACTCCAAGAAAGATTATTGTAATAGGCATCTGATTCTACTCCATTATCGGGTACCCATACCAGGTATTTTTATGATTCGGAAAACAGTGGGAAGTGAAATATTTCTAAGTAGGTACCCTGTACCTGTCTATAAATTCAGTTACTGTTAGGGTATAATCTCTCAATTAAGAAAATGTTCAGAGGTCTAAAGGTTTTTAAAATTAAGGCGGTTTAAATAGTTTTCCAACTTCAGCCAAGTCTAAAATGCAAAAACCAATCTTGACTGATTTAATATCACTATTAGAAATATAGATATGTTAGTATTAACAATATACAACAATATTATATATTCTATGCATTTATGACGCAATATAATTAATTTTCACTAGAAACGACCAAAATATTTCCATAAATGGTATTGAATTGACTAAGAACAGGTTTTTTTCTTTTAAGGTTATCTTATATTCACATGGCGGGATACAGGTGAATTTTTGAAAAGGGCTTGGATGGCCAAATCCGAAACTATAAGGAATAGCGAAAAATGCTCAAAGGAGTCACGAGCCTGATTTTGATGAAACTTAAAACCTTATCATTAGATTTTTGGAAAACCAATAATCCTAGCTGGGAATCGAACCCGTTGATTTTGAAAAAAAAACTCGCCCTTTATTATTACAGTGTCGCTGTTAATCGCAGTTCTGAATGATTCTGGCAGGCTGGTAAAATTTTAAAGTAGAACATAATCTTGCTTTTAATTTCGTTCTAATTTAAATTTTTTTTTTAAAGTGTTTGAAAATGCATTTAACAAATGATGATCGATTTGATTTAATAGAAGCATATTTTATCAATGGAAGAAGTGCCACACGCGCGTTGTTATGGTACAGAAACAAATATCGTCATCGTAATTTCCCCACTCTTAAGGCTTGGGCAAACCAAAAGCAGTTGCAGTGCGGTAGCAGTGCGTCTACGTTAGTTACTACAAATTTGGGATGACACACTGAACAAACGCGGGCCCGCGTAACATGTAACTACATTCCTACATTCATCCCTCATGTAACTACATTATTTACTAACGTAGACGCACTGCTACCGCACTGCAACTGCTTTTGGTTTGCCCAAGCCTAGTGTTTCCAAATAATAACTAAACAAGGAGGTAGCTATCGCAAAACTAAACTATTAAAGCCACGTATTTGTGACGAAGATTTAGAAATAGCTATTTTGACCTATTTTGAGTCATCCCCGCTAATTCCACCCGAAACGCAGCTGAAACCATTCAAGTGTCTCAGACTACGATATTGTTACGATGTGAATGCCTCGACGAGGCATAGTTTGCGTTGAGTCACATCCCTAAGATCGAAACATCCAGAAGGTGTTAGAACCAGTTTGTTTCGCAAGAAATTCCTTAGCCCATTGTCTTGTGAACCGGCTGAGATCGAAGCGATAACAACCGCGCGATTGACCAATGGTAGGCCGCCTTGACTACTACAGTCACATCAATAGACGCGTGTGGGCGGGGTCAGTAGGTTTTAATTGCCAGACCGAAGTATTATAAGGAGTGCACAACGTCTAAGCAGAGAAACAATTGGATAATATTAGTCTAGTCGACACGCAGCCGTCGTGACAGCGCTGACGAGATAATAAATTAAATCTTTTAAAAATAAAAGAAAAGTTAATTAACCAAGTAATGCCGAAAAATATTATTGATTGATAGATTCTGAAAATCAGTGAAACTTGTGCAGTTAATTCCGTTCCCGAATCAGGGGTAAGTGCTGTGAACAGAATAGCTTACGGGTAACGTCCCCCGCGCGATCTATAATTAGAACATTACTAAATAACTATCTAATAGATTAACTTCATAGATTATTAGTAACCTAAAGCCAACTATAAGTGTCTAGATTGGAGCCACGGTCATCGTAGTTCCAATCGTGTTTAATGTAAACTAATATTGTATAAACTTGTATCGAAGTAATATCCAAATCAGACGGTGCTGAGTTCCTTACCACAAGATATACTAGAAAACAATTAGGACGGTGAAGTTAAAACTACTCCACGCCTAAATGCGATAATTATATTATGTATATATGTGTTATATACGCAAATACTCATTTTATAACCAGTAGGGGATGATAGAATATAGTACATTGCCCTGTCGAATATAACGATAAATTGTTAACAATAATCATACAAAAAATTCTCTTAAGGGCTATTCACCTACGGACTTAAGTAGTAATTTATAGTATTATAATTTTAATTTGCAAATATCACGAAGGAGAATCCGGGTTGAGATAATACATCTACCCGACATATTTTATTGTGAAGCCGTACCATTTGGGGCGCGGCCTTAAGCGGGAAACCGGTAACTTTCTAATTTTTTATTGTGAATAAGTAAAGTCAATTACCTGGAGCATATTCCACCTATCTGGATTGTGCACTGTTATTTAATATTATATTATCTAGAATGCATTTAGGGACCGTCATTTTAGGGTTCCCTATTCTAGTGAACCATATTAGTGTAACATTTTATTATCTAGAATGCGTCTAGGGACCGTCATTTTAGGGTTCCCTATTCTAGTGAACCATATTAGTGTAACATTTTATTATCTAGAATGCATTTAGGGACCGTCATTTTAGGGTTCCCTATTCTAGTGAACCATATTAAAGTTTCAATTGTTAGATGGGAATTACGCATAACGCAGACTCGGTAGGAACGTCGTCTCCGACGCGTAATAGGTAGAAAAGTAGTCTTTCGAAATGTACCCACATCTGTGTTGGGCTTATAGATAAATTTTATTATATTATTATTAGTTAATTATTACAGTGAGACTTTCTGCCGTCGGTCGGAGACCGTTATATAGGAATAGGCCGACCACCTGTCTGTGTTTTCCTTGTTCCCATGTTTGTGTTATCCCTTGTTATGTGTGACCTTGCCGTGTACCCTCATGTGAATAATTGTACAGCGCGTCCGACAAGTAGGGAACCTGTACGGCGATTCACGTGTGGGGCCTACGGCAAGCGGTGCCGACCCGGTATCTAATCCGCTGCTTGTGTCTATTCCAGAACTACCTTGGGGCTTAGATAAGCCATATTGTGAAGACTGCAACTACTGAGCAGCCTGAAGCTGCGCCGTCGCTCCGTGGCCTTCAACCCGGAGCATCTCGGCCTGATAAAGAACAAGCTTGATTGGAGGACACCAGCGGATCCCGCCGGCCGACCGCCGTCGCCCGTGGACCCACAAGTTAAGTGCACCGGGCACTTCCGTAAACAATATATGTGATCCTATCCGACCGACACACTATTAGCTACTATTATTGTATAAAACTAGGTTCCTGCTATTAAAGTGATATTAATTGTTTTTCTGTCGTTTAATTGAACTTCCGTGGCAGGGGCCGTATCAATATGTAAAGTTTAAAAAAAATACAAGTATGAATGTTACCGCTCCGGACGCATTGTGCAAAAGTTACATCCAGGAGATAATTTAAGACGGCTTGATTTTTGCAATTGGTTAAATCGGAAACTCGACAACGACAGACATTTCTTATCCAATATTTTTTTTACTGACGAAACAATTTTTTCTAATAACGGAATGTATAATCGAAATAATAAACATTACTGGTCACAAACTAATCCTTTGCGGGTAACCGAAGCGCATCGCCAGGTGCGATTTTCATTTAATTGTTGGTGCAGTATTTTGAAGGACAGAGTATTTTATTTTAAAATTTATGACGGAACATTGACGACTTTTAAATATGTTGAAACTTTGAATGAACTGTTTGAAGAGCTGGAGAATTTGCCATTGGCCCAGATTAGAGATGGGATTTTGCCCGGAAAAAACCCCAATGTGGGAAAAAATAGGGAAAAAACCCGGGGAAATTTACCGAATGGGAAAATATTCGGGTTTTTTCATATTTAGCATATGTAACATCTAGGTAATGTGTAGATACATGTATATATCAAATAGTACGTACTATTTAAGTACTATTACTACTAGTTAGAGCTAATCTAACTTTGTTTATTTTCATAATTCAATAAATACGTTATATATTATAATACTCCATGCTATCTAATTAAATTAAATAAAATTAAATAAAAAACCTGTCTGTTTGTGTGTGTTCATCCGCTCTTACGACAAACTTCGACAAACTTCGCGACAAGTAACCCAAAACTACGTACGCGGGTAGGGGGGCGGGGAAGCAGGTAAGTAGTCGCAGTGGCGTCGCGTACGCGTTGGTGATCTATCTCACACGTTGTTTTGGCTTTGTACTGTGCGTACTTGTGTTAATTTGTTGGTTTAATTGACGACTTGGATTTTGTTTTGTGGACTTTCGATTGCCTAGTGATTAATTACGTGATTTACTTTGGATTGACAACTACTGCTACTCTTACGGACTTCGATACCTACTTCTTTTTATGAACGGTAACTTACCGGTAAGTTTGAGCTTTAATAATTGTTATATTAGACTATAAAAGTTTTAGGTACTATATTTGTGGATTCCTTGCAAACCTTGTACTTTTATTCATTGAAATTGATTTATTTAGATTTTCTAAGTTTATTTACTGTAGGAAATAGTTATTTTGCAAAAGTTGAAATGAGTCAGAGATGGCAAAACGCTCGGGCGTTTTGGCAAACTGGGCAAAGTATAAATGCCTTCTTTTGGCCATTTATACTTATTTCATATTGGTTTCGTAGGTTTACCTTGGTTTACCTACTCTGTTAATATACAATACTTTAGAACAACTCTATGCATTTCTACTGTTTTTACATTTGTTTTTTTTTCCTTAGATCACATCATGCCCAGAAAGAAAAATACTGATGTATGGGAAAACTATTTTCATTCGGCAACCAGTAAAACAGTAAAATGCAAACACTGTGAAAAAGTTTACAAATTTGGCAATGTCAGCAAGATGACCAGCCATCTACTGAAATGTTATAGATGTCCAACTGTTATCAAGAACAAACTACAGAAAATATCTGTTACAAGCACAACTGCCACAAATCTGCCCTTGCAAGATGAATCACATCATGAAATGTCACAGGATAACAGTTTGACGGATACAACTTCTATTATTACGACTTCATCAGAAATTTCAACAGAAAAAAAACTTTATCTAGCTTCTTCTTCTTCTTTATCAGCTCTTATCAAAGGCAATATTTGTTACCGGTTCTCCTTTATCCATCGTTGAACATCCGCTGTGGGTACGATTTTTTGACGATTTGCAACCACTTTATAAGTTACCATCCAGAAAAGCTATCTCCACAACACATTTGGAAACTATTTATAATGAAATGATCAATGAAATTACAGACGAACTGAAGTCTAAAACTGATTTGCATTTGCAGTGTGATGGCTGGAGCAATCAGCGCAATGAAGGTATCATCAACTTCATTATTGCAAAACCCGAACCTGTTTTTGTTAAAAGCCTTAATACTCTTACAAACAGACATACAAGCCAATATGTATCTCAAGAGATAATCAAAGTTATAGACGTGTATGGAGGCCATAAATTTGTAACTCTTATCGGAGATAACGCAAATAATATTCAAAGAGCATTTCAGATAGTAAAAAATTCGTATGCACATATAACACCGCTGAGATGTGTAGCACATACATTGAATTTGCTATGCGAAGATTTTTTAAAACTAGAACCTATTAATGCGTTTATATCGATTGCCACAGATACGATAAAAGCAATAAAAAGAAACCAAAGTATGAGCGCTTTATTAGCTCAGATTGTAAAAGAAAAAGGTTCAGGTGAAACATTAAAATTGCCAGGGAAAACCCGCTGGGGCAGTTACTGCACTGCATTAAAAAGTTTAAAAAAATCTAAAGTTGCATTACAGACATTAGCTGTTCACGAAGATGCCACTATTTCAAACGAAATAAAATCAAATTTATTGGATTTAAATTTCTGGACCATGGTAGAAAATTGTATAAAACTACTGGAACCTGTAACAGATAAAATTTCAAACTTGAAGGCAATGGCATACTTATAAATGAAGTTTATATGGCCTTCAAAGATATTAAGTCTACATTTAATTTTGCATTTCCGGATATATCCATTCTAAATGAGCATCACAAACAAGATATTACAAATGCTGTAATTAGGAGAGCAAATAATTGTTTGAAACCTATTCATTATGCTGCATATTTATTAGATCCAAGATCGCAAGGCATTGAATTAGAAGAAGAACACGAAGTGGATGCCATGGAGTTTATACACGACGTGAGCCAATCGCTCAATATTGACGTTGGTGTTGATTTAGCCAATTATAGAGCTAAACAGGGTTTATGGAGCAGACCATTTATATGGAAGCATGTCGCCGAAATGGACCCGGTAGTTTGGTGGAGAGGACTCTGCAGGTCCAAATTGCTGAGTAGGGTTGCAGAACGTATTTTAACTGCTCCCTGTACTTCAGCAGCCACTGAACGTTCTTTTAGCACGCATGCGCATATACATAGTCACAAACGAAATAGATTGACTACAGACACGGCAGCAAAAATAGCTTTTATATCTTATAATTGGAACCTGTTACACAAACATAAAGATGATGACAATGACGATGATGACGAGCCGTTATCTACACCCAGGCAGTTGTCAAGTCCGTTGGGTAGCCCAATAAATGAAGAACAACCTTCAACATCTCGTGGAACTACACAACAAATAGAATTTTGCAATATTAATAATATATTTAATGATCATGACAGTAGCGACAGTGACTAAAAATTTTCAATTGTAAAAAAATCATTTTTATTTTAACTTTTGTAAAGTGTAATAAATAATTGTTAGTAAGTATCTTTCGTTGTTTTTTTTTGGCCAAATATTCTTAAAAGTTTCAACAGACGTTCCTTCTGCAATTAACCTGTCAGCCCCCGCGCAAAAAACTTAAAAAAAGACTTGGGAGCCATTCCATCACAATGCGCAGAAAAAATCTTATGATAAAACAAGAAGAGATCTTTTTGTTGTTATAATAAACTGCTGGTTTTATTTTATTTCCGGAATCAGGTTACACATTTTGACGTTTCGAACAGCAACTAGTGCCCTATATGCTGGCGCAAAGTATGTGCGCATCGCAAAGTACCTATTTTTCGCTGCAATTGTTCTAAAAATAAAAAATAAAGTTATTTTTTTTAAGATCGTGATAATTACGTTAAATAATGAAAATACCCGTCTATTGGGTTTTTTCCCACATAAATACCCGGTTTTTTCCCAAATGGGAAAAAACCTGGGTATATTCCCGTTGGGTTTTTTCCCACTGCCCATCTCTAGCCCAGATCAACCAGTTATTTTTTCAACAAGATGGAGCTCCAGCCCATAATAGCCGTATAGTAAAAGAGATTTTGATTCAGCAGATTGGCGACTTGCAATGGTCCTGTGCCTTGGCCAGCGAGATCCCCGGATCTTACCCCCTTAGATTACTTTCTCTGGGGGTATGTTAACCCTTTGCGGCGCTCAGTTGCAGTTATGCATCATACCTTTCGAACAAGCACAGTCGTTCAAACAAACGAATAAATACACTTTTACTCCGTGATCCATAATTACATCAAAGCATCCTATCGAATTAGATAACTACATTTGTGCTAGATGGCGTTGTTTTCATTTTTTGGCCAGTTGAGGTGAGAAACCTGTCAAAACCGGTTTGTGTTGTTCGCGCGAGATTTCATTTGTGTTTTTTTATTAGAAATACGGCAAATATCTACCCGCAATTGCTGTGGAGTGGCGGTAAGATTTTGATTTTCACTAATTTGATATAATTCATATGTTTTATATCATATTTACAGAAATAGGTAGTGCTTTTGTTTTGTTGCAGAAATGCATCATTGCGGCTAATCTATTAAATTTTATTTCTATCCTCCTAACAATTTTATCTTCTTTTGTAGGCAATATGAGTTCACGGAGTTTAAAAATAATTGAGTTGGAAAATATTCTAGAGCTATGGGAAGACAGTGAGGATGGCTTGGACTACTCAGACGACGATGATGTAGCTGATCCCACATACATATTGGAGCAGAATGATCAGGATTTACTTCAAGCCTCTGATGAGGAGCCAGAAGTAACAGAACCAGAAGACCAGATCATATATAGATACTTTGCCACCGGATGCTACGACCAGTACCAGCACTATTGTTCATACGAATGAGATACCGTCAGCTATTCCAGTACCCAGTACCAGCACTATGTTTCAACCATGTGAGACACCGTCGGCTATTCCAGTACTCAGTACCAGCTCCACAACCACATCAAGATACACACGTGTACCAAAAATAAATATGATTTGGAAAACTAAAAACTTAGAGCTGAACGAAGACCAGACGAGGTTTCGGGGATCTTCCAGCTTACCAAGTGATATACTTGAATTGCAGACGCCTTATCAGGTATTTTCTTATTTGTTCACTGATGATATTATCAATCTCATAACAGATGAAACAAACCTGTACAGCGTGCAAAAAAATGCCAGTAAACCTGCAAATGTTACAAGTCAGGAAGTACGACAATTTATTGGCATGGTTTACTTCATGTCCATAATCCATATGCCTAATATTCGCATGTACTGGTCAGAAAAATATGGCTATCCTCTCATACGTGAGACCATGACGCTAAAACGTTTCGAGTTTCTAAGACAAGTACTACATTTCAATGATAATTCTACAATGATACCATATGGTCAGCCAAATTCTGATCGATTATATAAAATCAGGCCACTGATCGAGAAACTGAACCGTAACTATGCAACAGTGCCTTTAGAACAACATTTGTCGGTTGACGAACAAATGTGTATCACTCGTGGCGTGGAGAGACAATAAAATTGTTCATCTACTATCCAACTTTGCTGGCAAAAACCCCACATCTGTCGTAAGGAGATTTGATAAGTCACAAAAAGCATACATTTCTGTGGAACGACCGTTTATAGTGGCAGAATACAATCGTCAGATGGGTGGCGTAGACCTGATGGACAGCGTAATGGGCCATTATAAAATTAAATTACGCAGCAAACGTTGGTTTATGCGACTCTTTTACCATTTCCTCGACATGACCATGTGCAATGCTTGGCTGTTATATAAAAAAAATCATGTTGAAACGAAAAGTGCTGACAAGGTCCTAAATTCTGCTGATTTTAGATTAGATATTGCAGAGACCCTAGTAAAATATAAAACAACAAACCGGCTGAAGCGCACTTCCGACGTAGAAGCACTCATCCAGAACAAAAAGAAGAAAGGCCCATGTCAGTATGTTCCACCAAAAGACGTCAGGTTGGATCAGTTAGGGCACTGGCCTGTATGGTCTGAAAAAAGGCTGAGATGTAAATTACCAGGGTGTACCGGAACAGCCCAAACAGGATGCGAAAAGTGTGGAGTGGCCTTATGTTTCAATAAGAATAATAACTGTTTTAAATCTTTCCATACTTCCTAATTTTTGTAACATTTCACACCGTGATGCACTTCTGCATCGTCATATATTTTTCAAAATTAAAAACCTTTCCTCACATTTAGATTTTTTTAATTATTTTTCCCATTATTATATACTTAATCTTAATGTATTTCCAGTAAAATAAAATAAAAAATCGTTCTTGCGCCGTAAAGGGTTAAAAAAGAAATTTACAAAGACACATATGATACAGTTCATGACTTGAAACGTTCTTTGGAGAATATTCTAAACTGAATCAATAACATTGTAATATTGAATGCAGTACGATCCTTGAGGTCTCGAAGCCAGCTATGTATTGAAAACAATGGTATACATTTTGAACAATTAATCAGTTAACGTAAGAAAAATAAAATGTATTTTGTTAAAGATGAGCTCTTTCCTTTAGTTTGCCGTATGTCATTAACTCCCAGAATAAGATCCTTAATAGCAAAACTCTCGTATGGTGTAATAACATAGGGTGTGTTTTTTTTTTTAATAAATGGGTCCGATTCCCAGCTAGGATTATTGGTTTTCCAAAAATCTAATGATAAGGTTTTAAGTTTCATCAAAATTGGGCTCGTGACTCCTTTGAGCATTTCTCGCTATTTCCTTATAGTTTCGGATTTGGCCATCAAAGCCCTTTTCAAAAATTCATCCTGTCCTGTATAATAATATTATAATAGTAAAATAAAATTCTATAGCTACATCAGACTTAAAATCTAAGGTGTGGTTTATTTTTCATCATGTGCCTGAAACAAAAAAAAACATGTTTTAGACAGTAATTTTCAGCATATACAATCATTATCCACCGAGCTTACATCCCAACCTAGTTGGTGTCGGCTTTCCAGTCTAACTGCGATGCAGCTTAACTTCGATATTTTCCGTCTGACCTCCACAACCCATGGGCGATATCGAAGCTCTGTAGTTAGACCACGAGGAATTTGTTTTATGGCTCCAAATAGCCGTACCAACTGCCATAGATGTTCGTATGACAACCGGAACCGAACGTAAGCCGTTCTAGAGTTCGAAAATGACTTAACGCAGATTTGCAGAACGTCGCTAGGTAGATCAAGCCGCCGATCAAGTTGTGTAGTTCGATTATTGCAGCCGCGCTGTCATTTCACGCGCTAATCATGCGATAGTCGCATAGCGTTGCTAGCCAATCACAGACACACACTCCACATTATAACCAATCATTATTTTGTAATAGTAATCATTGTTCATAGAAAACATAATATATTGTGGGACCGTTTATTTTAGAGATTTTGTTTGGAGTTAAGCTTCTATGTTTATTCCTGTGAACAGCTATTGAATCTGGGGCCATAAAGACCCCAAAAAGAAACTTCAACTGATGGACAAGTTCTTGACAAATACGGGTGTATCAGTCCAGAAACAGAAAAAGGATCAGCACCAGCTCATCACGGCTGTTTTCTTAAAGAGTTAACTTGTTGGTTCCACCCAGTTGGACCTTTTATGTTAGCCATGCGGTGAGGTTGACTTGGTCCTGCAAACTATAATTATACTCGTAGTAGAATTTATGAGTGCTATACATACTTGTCAAGCGTCTCCCAAAATCCGAGCAGCACAGCGCGGTCCAGATGTCTCTTGGTGCGGCTAAGGTTCAGTACGGTGACGGCCCACCGAGCGACGTTCGCGTCTAACTTCATCTCGTCGTACTTCAAGTGGAACGCGCATACTGGAATAAACGTTCAATAATAATTATTGTATTTTAAACTGATATTAATAAAAAATTAATACTTTTGGACATTCTCACATAACGTCATCTAGCACAAACTAAGCCATAAGTAAGCTTGTGCTATGGGATCTAGTCTAGACAGGGTTTAACATTCATATGGGCCAGTAGAGGAAAGTCTGAAACAATAAGACATGAAGATCTGTTCTTAGGAACCATGTCTTCGATTTTAGTAAAAATAAAAATTGCATCTGAGTATGCAATTTATTTAAAAAACTGGCTCCGCCCGCGTGATATAGGTTTCTCGGTCTTAATTCCCACGGAAACAAACTACCGGGAAAAAAAGTAGCTTATACTCAGGAATAATGTAAATATTAGAAAAAAAGAGTTTTCAAAATCGTTTCAGCAGTTTCGGAACTGCTCCAATACAAACAAACAATCAAATCTTTCCTCTTAATGTTAGTATTTTTCTTTTTTTTTTACATTTATGTCGACAAATTGACGCCACCCGCCTGATAGTAAGCTGTGGCGACGTCTGGCGATTGTGGGCTACTCTCACAGCACACAGGAATACTATAGAGAGTGACCCTCAACTTGACGACCCAGTAATGTGCCTCTTCACGCTTCGCTTAAAGACCCCAGGGTTATATGTTGGAGGAAACACGTGCGTGGGCAGGGCGTTCCAAGCCACCATCGTTCGGCAGAGAAACGAACGTTTAAAACGCTCAGTTCTCGCGAAGACGGTTTCCACGGTGCGAGAGTGACATCTCTGCCCGGCACGCGTTGTTCGGGATCGGAAGGGAGAGGGTGGGATCAGATTGAAGAGCTCTTCAGAACACTCACCGTGGTAAATACGGTAGAACGCGGCCAAGGAAGCAATTGTTCGGCGCTGGGCTAGCGGCTCAAGGCTTCCCGTTACCTCCGGACAATCTATAATGCGAACAGCGCGTCGCTGCATAGCGTCGAGTGCGTCCAGCAAATATTCTATTAGTGTAAAGAATCGCTTTACCTTGTTCAGTATTCCTAGTTTCCGCGAAGCTAGCCCAATACATCTCTCAATGTATTTAGTGTTATTGAGCTCTCGACGTACGTATATGCCAAGGATGTCTAGATTATCCTTCATTGGTAATGTTGCATTCGCCTGTGTTTTGCGGGCATTGAACTCGACCAAGTTCTCGGCACCCCATTGGGAGATACTGTCGAGGTTACGGTCGAGATCAGCCACGAGTCGTCGTCTCTCCTCCTCAATCTCAGATCGCCCCGCCGTCGGGCGAACCGAGTAACTCCCGTGCAATGTACTGTCATCTGCATAGCAATATATATATACATACATATATATGATATATATATATATATATATATATATATATATATATATATATATATGAATATTCCCGAGCGATAGCATATCATTGATATGCAGAAGAAAGAGAGTTGGTGATAGTACGGACCCCTGCGGTACCCCGGCATTCACTTGCAAGAAGCGAGAAGCCTGGCCATCGCAGAGGACCCGCACTCGGCGCTCGTTTAAAAAGCTGGCAATCCAGCTGCACAGTTGAGGAGGTAGACCATATGCCGGAAGCTTGGAAAGGAGCGAAACATGTCAGACCCTATCGAAAGCTTTGGCGATGTCCAGGCTAATAGCCAAGGACTCGCCGTACTTTTCCATGGCCTCACCCCATACATGCGTGACGAATGCCAGGAGGTCACCCGTTGATCGTTTTCGCCTGAAGCCATATTGCCGATCATTGATTAGCGAGTGATCCTCCAGGTATCGCATGAGCTGCTTATTGATAAGGAGCTCAAGCACCTTGCAAATGACAGCTATGGGTCGATAGTTGCCTGGATCGGAGCGATCCCCTTTCTTGGGGATCGGTTGTAGGTTCGCCTCCTTCCAGACCTCCGGCACGAGCCCTGTAGAGTATGACAGGCGGTACAGACGCGTTAGTACTGGAGACAACTCAGCAGCACATTTTCGTAACACTACCGCCGGAATGCCGTCAGGGCCACTGGCTTTCCGCGTGTCGAGCGACCGCAGCACTGCCCGTACATCACATTGCTTGATAACAATATCAGGCATAGTGTGGCCACAGTCGGCGATGGCGGAGGGCTGCAGGCCACGGTCATCGACGCGGGAATTAGCCGCAAAGAGGTCTGTGAGCATGTCCGCCTTCTCTTGGGCTTTGTGAGCCAGTGATCCATCAGGAAACGCAGTGGTGGCAGCGAGGGTTGGCAAAAATTAGACTGTACGGCTTTGGCCAGTTGCCAGTATCCACGGCTGCCCGTGGGGTGGGATGTCAGCTCCTGACCAAGCCGCGCGACGCGCTGGGCATCCGCTCTCTTGAAGGCCCTCTTGCTGGACCTAGTGGCCCTATTGTACGCTGCTTTGAGGCGGTTCACATTCGGGTCACGTGCCGCCCGAGCCTTGACCCAGGCGCGATACGCCGACTGTTTTTTCTGGACAGCCTCGGCACATTCACGCCCGAACCAGGGGCGAGCTTTGCGGATGCTGGCGACATCAGTGACAGGGATATAATATTCTATCCCTAGACTGATCTCGCCAGCAACGGCAGCAGCGCTATCCGAAGGCGCCTTCCCTACAAAGCAGCGTTGGCTCCACGGGACGGACGCAAAGTAATCGCGGAGACCGTCCCAGTCTGCCGACGAGTAGTGCCATAGCCGTCGAGTCATTTGCTCAGCACGAGCAGGCGGTGGCACTTGGAAGCTGGCGTGCACCACACAGTGGTCGGAAGTGCCCAGTGGGGCGCGTACCGACACACTGTGCTCGGCTGGGCGACTCGTCAGCAGTAGATCCAGCAAGGCGGGCGTGTGGTCTGACCTGTCAGGTATCCGGGTGATCCCCTGTACCATCTGGGTCAGCCCGTGGGAGAGAGCGAATGCATGGGCGGATCGTCCCGCATGATCGGTCCTAAAGGACCCCAACCACTCAACGTGATGACCGTTAAAGTCCCCCAGGAAAACCAGGTCAGCGTTCGGGAACCGCACCTGCGCATCGTCAGCCATTTCGCTGAGGTATTCGAAAAGCCTTGTTGTCCCAGTGTCCCCTGTGTGGGAGCGGTAGACGCACACGTAGATCTGGCTCATAGAGCCATGATCCACGTGCAGCCAAAGGACGGAGTAGGAGGGGTTCTCTAGACAGTGCAACCGGCAGCAGACATCCGCCCTAACGAACACGCACACTCCGGCTTTGTCGCGGAATTGTTCTTCAATGACATAACCCGGGTAACTGAGGTAAGACGTGTCGTCAGGGCGGCGTATCTGTGTCTCCGTAAGGAACATCACAGAAGGCCGTGCCGTCTCCAGGTGATGGTGGACGGTATCGAGGTTCGCATGGAGTCCGCGGATATTCGCGAACTCCACCTCAAAAGAAATCGACTTTGTGGGGTTTCTAGAGGCCGCTGTGTACCGTTTATAACTTTGTTGCACTGTCATGATGAGATATAGGGAAGCGTGAAGACAGGGCGTCATTTGGTGCGGCAGTAAGTGACAAAGTGCAGAGGCTAGCTTCGTCTAGAACCGTGTGGCTAGGTCGGAGCCGACTCGCTGGACGGAAGGGCTCCCAAACTCCCCTGATGCAAGGCCGCCGCTACCCCACACCGGTTACCACCCGGAGCGGCGACGCCACATCAGGATTATGCGCAACATGTGGGGCAGCCTCCTGGGGTGGTTGGTCCCAGGCGGGCCCATGACTATGTTGTGGGCGGCCGCGGCAACGCCGTTGCTAAGGGTCTCGCTGGCCGGCGAATCGACCCACACTAGACTCCGCTTCGCCCCCACTGGACCCCTGCCTGCCGCACCATACACCGCCCCGGGCCCGGCAGTGCAGCTGCTGAACCCCTAACGCAACCCAGCCTGGGCTGGGTTACTTGGGGCGCTTTAGCACAGCTGCACGGTGGAACCCTATGGACCAACACTGTTGTACCACCTGGTATCCACGTAGGGGCCGAAGCCACCACATGGGTACCGTAATATACGAACCTCGTCCGTTAATCAGCAGGTGCGCCACTAGCAGGTGAGGTCGCTGGTGCCCGATAGATGTAAGAAGGGCCCCTTTGCACCCAGCAGGTGAGGTCGCTGGGGCCCGATAGATGTAAGAAGGGCCCCTTTGCACAGTATAAATTAAGGATTTTAATTACCTAGTCAGTCCTATAATAAAGGAACACGTTGGTGAAACTGATTATCGGTATGCAACGTTAATGGATCGTAACTTGGCAAAAGTTAACGAGATTATCGTTATTCAGCCAATTTATATTGAGTTATCAACAAAGAATTTAACTCACTCTTTACAATAATAGCTGTTATAAAATGATTTTAATAGAGAAAGCATGATGAAATAATACAAACAATTTCCTACAAACACAACATTTTCAGGCAATAATATTAGCGCGTCGTAAGCACTTCGAAGAAACTGTCATACTATAATTATCGCTCTTCGCTTTAAAATTTATTTGCGTCCCGGGTCGGGGTACCCCTTCGTATTATTATTATTTCCAACGGGAACGCCGGCAGCCGATCGATCCACCCGCGACTTTTGCGGGTCATTTCGTCCATTTCCCCAGCTCTCCCTTTGCGGAGAGTGTGGTTGATTCAACTCTCACGGCCCCGAAATAATAAAATTATACCCCTTCGTAAGGATAACCCGAAGTAAGCGAACAGACTGACTCGCGGGTGCGGGCGTATTTCGGTTCCTGCAGCCGGCCTGTCATGCGATAGTTGCTAGCTCATCAGTGACGCACATTAACAATATAACTAACTAGCAACCCTTAGCGCAAACTGCGAAGTAATAATTTTTTTTTTTACTTTTTGTCAAATTTCTAATCTTATCGCACCACTTGAGACCACGACCTTTCCAACGGTGTGCCACACTTGACTGTGCGACTCTTAGTTTAGGAGGAGAAGCGGCTTCACTGGCGTATTATATATATAGATGATTATTTTGTAACTAGCTGTTCCGGCGAACGTCGTACCGCATTAATTTTTCTAATGTTCCGCACGACTTTTTTTTTCTTCCAAAGAATCCTTCTAATAATACAAACACAACAAAAAAAAAATAGCGAAATCGGTCCAGCCGTTCCCGAGCCATTAATCTCTTAACCAACACAACTTGTTTTATATAAATATAGATATAACTATAGATAGTAATCGTTGTGTTCACCGAAAATCGCGGGGTCGTTTATTTTAGAGATTTAGTTTGACATTATACCTCTGTTTTTTTTCCCTTCACAGATCTATGTGCATTTTAGGGGCAAGGTTTTCTTCCGCGTTGGTGAGCGAGACCCTTCTGGCCTGCTTCTATAGGATGGTGGGTCACCAACCTTTCTGTCTGTATTTGATAAATAGTACTCACTATTAGCAAATATCTGCACTGGGTTGCCATCCCAGGGCCAGCCCTTGAACTGCCAGGCGGGTCCCTGGACGAACACGGCGACCACGCGGTCCCATTGTCCCATTCCGCCGGGGACAGTCGACCAGGGTTGTCCACCACACGATACGGTACCTGCAAGTTAAGTTAGTAACTTAGTATGATTACTTATAAGCCGCGCAAGATGACAATGGGATGGGCGGCCATGTTGGTGAAGTCGTCTTAGTGACGTAGATTATTAGCCTACAATACTCGACTGCTTCAGTGGCGTGGTCGGTAGTGCATCGGCTTCGACTCCGGAGTCTCCTCGGGTTCGATTCCCGGGTCGCATATAATATTTGTGTGATCTACAAATGTTTGTTTCGGAGTTTGGGTGTTCGTCACAGAGCGGTTATTGTAACAAGGTTATACAACTAGTGTTGACTGATAGTAAATCTAAATGCTCATCAAAGGCTTAAACTTGAGATATTAGAACGCCAAATATGTACTTGTTGAAAAGCAAGAGTTAATTCTCCAGCTGACGAGGAGTTGAGTATTTATTTGTATATATGAAATGAAATTTCATTTCATTTCAGCTTTTTACAATTTGTATGAAAGTACGGTACTTAAACCAAAAAATGCAATTTTTTGGCTGTCTGTTTGTTCTGACATACTGCTACTCTCGGAAAGGGGTGGACCGATTTTAACAGGAACCATAAAATGTGGACGTCCTCTAGTAATAAATAACAAAATGTAATGTAGGTACGTATGACATAAATTGTGAAGTGGTCTAATAGTTTTAGGAAACGTACCGACATACTGGTAGCATTATTAGGTAGGTCTCCTGTTTGACCTTTCCGCCTTTGCAAAAGAACTTCGTTTTCACGTGCCGCACCTCCTGCTTTCTTTTGCTCCACTGTGACAAATCTGTAAATAATGTTTATATTAGAATTATTATGTAAATGTATGTATAATATATATGTAAAAGTGGTAGGCAATAGGACATGACCTACATGGTGCCTACGAGGCCTCGAGTTGCAACCACGCATTAGAAGACGCAGCGTGCCACAAGGGGGACTTACGACATCATAAAGGTAGCAGGAAGCCATTGGATGCGGAAAGCTCAAGGCTGCACGTTGTAACGTTCGTTGGAGGGGAGCCTTTGCCCAGCAGTGTGCCTCCAGTAGTTTTATAGAAAATTTCAACAGTAAATAACAAGTAGGTAAGTCAGGAAACTGCGATAGAATGCGCAAAAAATATAACAAAATGAATTATGTTAAGGACTAACAGACTCTTAGAGTTGCATATATTTAAGTTTGCACTCACTTGAGATCCTGCAGTACATCCTTGACATTGAACATGGTGAGGAGCGTGGTGGTGGCGGCGGGGATGATGATGATGGGCGTGCGCGAGGGCCGCTTGCTACCCGCGCCGGGCGGCGGGCGCGCGGCCGCGACGGGCAGCAACTCTCGCGGCCCGGGAGTCGTTCCCCCTGACACACTTACGCTGCCGCTTTCTGCATCACACAGTACTTAATATAACCCTCTTTAGCCATATGCGACGAGTGGCGAAGGAAATTGGGAGGGACGTACTGTGGCTTTGATACTCGTCCTGCTACAACATCCTCTTAATTTAAATCACGCTCTCTGATTCTTCGAAGGGGTAGGCAGAGGCATGTTTTACTAGATCACAATGAAAAAATATGTTCCTGTTGTATAATGGTGGTGTAACGAGAAATTTTTATCACGACGGATCCGCGAACACCAACTAGTTGCCAATAGTTACGCAATTATATGAAGTGCGGCTATGGTTACTTTATAATTATTATTTAATAAAGTACTATTGATTGACACTTACGTGGCATTTGCCTTGGATGGTTCGGCGTTTGTGGTGCTCTCGCTGCTACTGGAACACTTGGGCCTTCTGTCACGGACTTCAGTGTCATACCATGGTATGTACCCATGGTGTCGATCTTGAAACCTTCCGTTTCTGTATAAAAAAAAACAGATGGTCAGTATTCATAATAATTAAGTAGGTAGTACCGGCCATATTTTTGAACAATAGACCTCGCGACCATTAAAAACATTGTTTGGGTTTTCCTCATAATTTCCCCCTCAATCAAGGAACACTTGTGTCAAGTTTCGTAGAAATTGGATAAAAACTATAGCTGCTAGCCTGGAAGACACATACATAAAACAGACAGACAAACGAAGGCAAAATTGTCCAATGTCGCAACTCTCATTGGCGTATTCTCAAATCAGCCAATGAGCACCGGACTGTGCTTGAATTGTTATTAATTAAATGTGTTAGGTACTTTTAGATACATAAGCATTTTAATTAATTGTATGTAATATTATGTTACAAACCTTCTTTTTGCCTAATAAATCTTTCTTGATCATATCGGTTGTACTGAGTCTGTTGAGCAGGTAGTATTGTTGGTTGTGGCATCACTACAGGCTGCGGACGTGGAGCCCCAGGGCGTCCCTCCTCACGTGCTCGTATACTACTCAATAGTGCCTGAATACTCTTCAAAAACGTCTGGAAATTTCATCAGTGGTTACTATCTGGATTTTAAACTACTCTGTTGATTTTAATGCAGTTTTTAACAATAGATATTGTTATAATTCATTACTTTTGTGTAGTTATTCATGTATAACCGAAGAGAAGGGGGGGCCAGGTTGCTAGTCTAATATAAAATTATCAAGAAAAACTGTTAAAGCAACTTACTTTGCCATTACTTTCTAATACTGTAGTTCTAGTTCTCCATTGCCTCTCGCGACTGATGATATCTTTAGTGAGCTCGACATCATAATCCAGAATAGCTCTGAAATCTGACCCCACCACACCAAGTGTATCTGAGTAGTCATTTTTCTTTATAGTAATTTTCTTTTTAGCTAAACGTTTTGCTTTGATTGCAGCTATCTTCTCCACAGACATAGCTTCAGACAAGGACCTGATGGCAATTAAAAAATAATATGATAAAGAAACACTTAATATGTACATTACCCATTTGTTGAATTCTCTCACTATATTACATGGTAATCAAATTGGTCCTAATAATGCACTATTTGAGAAACTTTTCGTCTATAAGAGATCCAAATGAATATGTTATTTTACAAGTGTATTTAAATTTGAAAAAAATTGTCCTCGAATCATTTAACTTCAATGAATATCTTGATATAATTTTTTTTATTCCGCAAGACCGCGGCCGCTCCCAAGTCCATTGCTGCGGGCCTCTCTGGTACGCACCAGAAGGTATTTCCGTGGCGCCCGGCGGACTTTGGCCACTTGCGTGGCCTGAGGGTTTGGTCGGAATGAAAGTCCCGCGTCGCTGGGGTTGGGTTTTATTTCGCGTCGGTGAGTGAATCTGATTGCACGCGACCCTTCTAGCCTGCTTCTGTAACGACGGCGGGTGGCTAACCCGCCGTCCTCAGGCCCCGATCATGAAGGTCGATGGGTAGGAGATATCATAGTTTGAATCAAGTATCACGCGCAAATTCAAGATGTATAAGGCAGGATGGCAGGCATTACGGACCCGTGGCCGTGCGGGAAGTAACCGCAGCCTAGTTTTATATTATGAGGTTTGGACTTACTTAATATTGTCCACTGTGACAGAGGCTTCTTTAGGCCCATCAAGACGAGCAGCAAGTTGTTCTCGCACTTTCTGTACATGTGTTTCCTCAATACGAGGCTTTTTGGCTGCTGATTCAATTCCATCATGGTCAAGGGTTCTCTTCACCTGGTTGATGATAATATTATTTATTATAGATGTCGACTTTGACAAAGGCAGACCAGGTCTCGGTGTATAAAGGCAATTTAGATTGTTGACACTCAACTAGTGAGCACAGTTGGTGCAATCTAACTGGAACAGTGGGGAAAACGTATTGTACCTTTGTTCTTTGATTATCATGATTAATCTTAGATATCGGTATGAGTCAAAATTGTGAAACAATCAACTAGGCTGTCATTTTATGAAAATGCCATTTGATAGTGACAAATAATTATATATAGATTAAAAAATTATATAAATTAAGATTATATAGATTAATTATATATATATATATATATATATATATATATATATAATTATATATATTATATATAATATATATATATATATATATATATATATATATATATATATATATATATATATATATATATACATATGTATACAGGGTGTTACGAAAGGGTTATATCAACCCGAAGCCCGCATCATCACCTGGTCGACCATAACCCGTTTCGAAATATGCACCGCCAAAGAAGAAAAAAAAAGTTCAAAAAATTTAAAAAGATATTTCAAATCAAAACAAACGTGTCCCAACGCTACAGCTTGACGTAGCTACAACTAGACAACTGGACAACTAGACAACAACGGATAAAGGAGTTTAAAAATCAACAAATATAATTGCCAAAAATAGAATAAAAAAATAAATCAGTAATGACATGACATATCATGTCACTCAAAGGTATGTAAACAAACAAGATATAAAAAGAATAAAATAATTACAAATAGTAAGTAATTATGCACACGACAGTACACAGTATTTTTAGGTATCAACGCTCACGGTACAACTCCCGGGCAGCGCTCAAATTGCCTTCTGATGCTCCTACACAAAGCATCATCTCGTAATACTCTTCGTTACTCAGAGCCATTACTACACAACACAATCACTATCACACGCAACTCACAAATTAACACACTACTAAACAACTATTTAGCTACCTCACTGCACAAAGCAAAGAATGCAACTGAACTGACCTGTGACCTTGCTAAATGATATTTTAAATAAAATTCTAGGAAAATTCAAACGGCGACCGAAGCCGACCGAAAGCATGGCTTCGTGCGGCATCGCTTGATGCGAAACAGAGACAAAATGTTCCTACCAGGAGTGTGACGGAAGGCTTTTCACAAGCGCGCATTATTTGTACCTATTTTGATGTCGATGACCGAAGCAGCTGATTTTAGTTCTAGTGTTGTTAAACAAGTGTGTATTTTATTCGGTAATAATGTTTTTTTTTATGAACTTTTTTTTTCTTCTCTGGCGGTCGCCACATATCGAAACGGGTTCTGGCCGACCAGCTGGTTGGGCTGGCTTCGGGTTGATATAACCCTTACGTAACACCCGGTATAAAGATTTAAAAACATATTATATTTACCTGTGTTGGTATTTCTAGAGGTGCACTTTTGTCAATGGAAGGACATGTTGCTGTTTCACCATTTAAATATGCTAGCAACTCCTTACGATCTGGACGACGCACAGCAGGTATATTTGCGGCCTGCCAAAAAATAAATGTGTTACATATTTAAACATTTGGAAGTTTCATCAGCAAACCTGAAAAATTCGAGTATATTTTTCAGCTATTAATTGCTATATCCCAAGCTATTAATTCATCAGTGATCTATCGACTATCAGTGATCTATCGACTCTTCGATTAGACGGTCGCGTCGCATACGTAGTGACACTATTTCGTGAGCGAGTAAAAACGCTGCCGCGGTTGTGATATCCGTCGCGGCTTGTCGTCACGTTTAGCGCAATGACCTGAATACCTCTCGTCTGCTTATGCATTATTATGGTAAGTTATAATTTATTAATTATAACTAGCATCAATCATGGATTCCCCAAATAAAATTTATTTGAAAACGGTACTAGAACATACGTTATATGCTCGATTCAAGGAAGAACAGAATGAGCGTCTAGAACTGCAAAACTTAGTCAACAATCTTAGCAATCAGATTGAGACTTTGCAAAACGAACTTAAACTGATTAAGGAACAAAAGAGAACACTGCCGTAAAGGGTCCTCAGAAATCAATTCAATATGAGACTGATGAAGAGGACCTTGCTAGAGAGACAGAGTGGGTACGTCAAAAAAGCAAGAAAAAAAGAAAGTTAAATATTTCACTCTCCCCACTCTCCCAAAGCGAAACCTCGAAGGATACCCCGGTCAGTACAATTCCCATTGCCAAAAAACCACTATCACCCCCACCAATAATTGTCGAAAACGTACAAAACTACCAAAAGTTATACGACTTTCTATTGACAGTAACAAACAAAGAATCGTTCACTCTCAAAATGATGAACGTAACCAATGTCAAAGTAAACGGCAAGGACGAGGAATCGTATAGAGCCATTACCAAAATACTGTTGCAAAACAACTGTGTTTGGTACTCATACGAAAATAAACAAGATAGACCTATTAGGGTGATGGTTAAAAACCTACACTCAACCTGTCTACCAAATAGAATAGTCGAAGACCTTAAGGGTCAGGGTTATAAAATACTAGAGGCTGTTAACAAATTAAGTTGGAGGAACAAAGAACCCCTTAACATGTTTATGCTCTCCTTTGACAAAGAGGAAAATATAGACAAGATATACCGTATCAAGTCCATACTAGGTTTTCAGGTTGATGTTCAGCCGTTGAAAACATCAAAGTTAATCCCACAATGCAAGAGATGCCAAGCCTACGGCCACACGCAAAAGTATTGCGCCAAGGAACCAAGATGTGTGAAATGCACTGGTAAGCACTTCACCAAAGACTGCACAAAGCCAGCGGAAGCAAAGCCTAAGTGCGTTCACTGTGGTCAACCTCACCCTGCTAATTACAGAGGGTGTTTGGTTGCAAAAGAACTGCAACTCCTAAAAAGTAAAAACCAGAGAAAAAAGGTTACTCCTACAATACCCCAGTTGTCTGGTACTTCAAAAAACACCAAGCCACGCATCGCTCGGCTAGTTACTAGTAACGTGTCATTCGCTAATATAACCAAACAAGGCCAACCCAGAGCTGTGTCGCAACAGTCTTCAGAGAAAGAAAATTCAAAAACAGATGATAATATTTCCAAGATTTTGAGCATTTTGACCACGTTTGAAAAGAGGTTGAAAAACTTAGAGTCCAATAACACCAGACAGTTGTCAATTTCAAACCCATAATGAAGAATACATTAAAAATTATGGCGTGGAATGCAAACGGACTCCTGCAGCATCGAAACGAGTTGCAGGCTGTTCTAATAACCGAACAAATTGATGTGTGCCTTATATCAGAGTCGCATTTTACAAAAGAATCTCACATTCAGATAGATGGTTATACCACATACCATGCTATTCACCCCTCCAATAATGCTAGAGGTGGTAGTAGTGTTGTTATTAAAGAAAACATCCAACATAACTTGGAATTTAAATGGGAAGAAGACTATGCTCAAATAGTAGGTGTTGATATCAAAACTAAACACTATAATATAACTATAGCTTCTATATACTGTCCACCAAGGCATGCCTTAAAAGTAGACCAGTATCGAAGAATTCTTAAAACATTCAGAAATAAATTTATATTAGGAGGTGATTTTAACGCAAAGAATACTCACTGGGGTTCTAGGCAACTTCTACCAAAGGAAGGGAACTACTTTGTGCAGTTAAAGAAGCCAAGTGTACAGTAATATCAACGGGAAAGCCAACCTACTGGCCCACAGACGTTTCTAAAATACCAGATCTGATCGATTTTTTTATCTATAAAAAATTATCTTGTTCATATATTGACATAGTAGAGGGTTATGATATGAACTCGGACCATTCACCTATTATACTAACCCTTAGTGAGACTATTCTTAAAAAAGAAAGTGCTCCAAGGCTAACTAACAAAAACACTGATTGGGAAAGCTTCCAAATAGATTTAAACAACATCACTGACTGACCTTAAAGTGCCACTCAAAAATAAACAGCAGTTAAATGACGAATTAACAAAATTTATTAACGACATCCAACTAAGTGCCTGGAGAAATACACCCAAACTAAAGTTAAGGACAGCTAGTTACAATTATCCAGTAGAAATAACAGATCTCATTGCAAAAAAGCGAGCACAGAGACATAAGTGGCAATGTTCGCGATATCCGCCAGATAAAACAATCTCACGAAATGTCTGAGCAGAGCTATTCAGAACTTCCATGATGATAACACAAATAACTACCTCAGTTTGTTAATAAATAACAGCACAGCAGAGTATTCATTATGGAAAGCCAATAAAAAGTCAAACAAACCCATTTTACATGCTTCGCCCATTAAAAAAGAAGATGGAAAGTGGACTGTGAATAATGAGCAAAAAGCCTCTAGGTTTGCAGAACATTTAGAGAAAATCTTTCAAACAGAAGGAGACAAAGAGCTTGAAGACAAAGGCAGTGACGACTCATGCGATGACCATCACATAAAACTTGCTTCACCAAAAGAAGTTTATAACATAATAAAGACATTGTCTAATAAGAAAACACCCGAATACGATCTTATAACTGGTGACATCCTAAAACATCTCCCACGAAGAGCATTAGCATTTTGGGTGCAAAGGGGCTCTACCAACATCTTTAGGGCCCCAGCGACCTCACCTGCTAGTGGCGCACCTGCTGATAAACGGACGAGGCTCGTTAATTTACGGTACCTATGGAGTGGCTTCGGCCCCTACGTGGGTACCAGGTGGTACAACAGTGTTGGTCCGGGGGGGTACCACCGTGCAGCTGTGCTATAGCCCCCCAAGTAACCCAGCCCAGGCTGGGTTGCGTTAGGGGTTCAGCAGCTGCACCGCCGGGCCCGGGGCGATGTATGGTGCAGCAGGCATGGGACCAATGGGGGCGAAACGGAGTCTAGTGTGGGTGGTGGGTCGATTCGCCGGCCAGGGAGACCCTTAGCAACAGCGTTGCCGCGGCCGCCCGCAACACAGTCATGGGGCCCGCCTGGGGCCAACCACCCCAGGAGGCTGCCCCACATGTTGCGCATAATCCTGATGTGGGATCGCCGCTCCGGGTGGTAACCGGTGTGGGGTAGCGGCGGCCTTCCATCAGGGGGGTTTGGGAGCCCTTCCGTCCGGCGAGTCGGCTCCGACCTAACCACACGGTTCTAGACAAAGCTAGCCCCTGCACTTTGTCACTTACTGCTGCACCAAATTTCGCCCTGTCTTCACGCTTCTTCTTCAAAATCTACAATGGCAGTGCAACAAAAAAGAAATAAACGTTACACAGCGGCCCTAGGAAACCCCACAACTTCACATTTCGAGGTGGAGTTCACTAACATCCGTGGACTCCATGCGAACCTCGATACCGTCCACCACCACCTTGAGACGGCACGGCCCGCTGTGATGTTCCTCACGGAGACACAAATACGCCGCCCTGACGACACGTCTTACCTGTGTTACCCCGGCTATGTCATCGAGGAACAATTTCGAGACAAAGCCGGGGTGTGCGTGTTCGTTAGGGCGGATGTTTGCTGCCGCCGGTTGCGCTGCCTAGAGAACCCCTCCAATTCCGTCCTTTGGCTGCACGTAGACCATGGCTCTATAAGTCAGATCTACGTGTGCGTCTACCGATTCCACACAGGGGATTCTGAGACAACAAAGCTCTTCCAGTACCTCAGCGAGACGGCTGATGAAGCGCAGGTGCGGTTCCCGAACGCTGACCTAGTATTTCTGGGGGACTTCAATGGCCATCACATTGAATGGCTGGGGTCCCTCAAGACTGATCATGCGGGTAGAGCCGCCCATGCGTTCGCTCTCTCCCACGGTCTGACCCAGATGGTATGCGGGATCACCCGGATACCAGACAGGTCAGATCACGCGCCCGCTCTGCTGGATCTACTGCTGACGAGTCGCCCAGCCCAGTACAGTGTTTCGGTAGGAGCCCCACTGGGTAGTTCCGACCACTGTGTTGTTCACGCTGGCATGAAGGTGTCACCTCCTGCACGTCCTGTACAAACGTCACGACGACTATGGTACTACTCGTCAGCGGATTGGGACGGTCTACGCGATTATTATGCGTCCGTCCCCTGGAGCCAGCGCTGCTTTGTAGGAAAGGCTCCTTCGGATAGTGCTTCTGCTATTGCTGGCGAGGTCAGTTTAGGGATGGATTATTACATCCCTTTCAATGATGTCGCCAGTATCCGCAGAGCCCGTCCCTGGTTCGGGCGAGATTGCTCCAAAGCTGTTCGACAAAAACAGTCGGCATATCGCGCCTGGATCAGGGCCCGGGCTGTGCGCGACCCAAACGTGGGCCACCTCAAAGCAGCGTACAACCGGGCCACAAAGTCGAGTAAGAGGGCCTTTAAGAGAGCGGATGCCCAGCGCGTCGCGCAGCTTGGTCAGGAGCTCACTTCCCATCCCACGGGCAGCCGTGGATTCTGGCAACTGGCCAAAGCCGTGCAATCTAACTTTTGGCAGCCCTCGCTGCCACCGCTGCGTTACCCAGATGGAACACTGGCTCACAAAGCCCAAGAGAAAGCGAATATGCTCGCAAAACCTCTTTGCGGCTAATTCCCGGGTCGACGACCGTGGCCTGCAGCCCTCCGCCATCGCCAACTGTGGCCACACAATGCCTGATATTGTTATCAGGCAATGTGATGTACGGGCAGTGCTGCGGTCACTCGACACGCGGAAAGCCAGTGGCCCTGACGGCATTCCGGCGGTGGTGCTACGAAAATGTGCAGCTGAGTTGTCTCCAGTATTAACGCGTCTGTACCGCCTGTCATACTCTTCAGGGCTCGTGCCGGAGGTCTGGAAGGAGGCGAACGTACAACCGATCCCCAAGAAAGGGGATCGGTCCGATCCAGGCAACTATCGACCCATAGCTGTCACCTCAGTCATTTGCAAGGTGCTTGAGCTCCTTATAAATAAGCAGCTCATGCAATTCCTAGAGGATCACTCGCTAATCAATGATCGACAATACGGCTTCAGGCCAAAGCGATCAACGGGTGATCTTCTGGCATTCGTAACGCATGTCTGGGGTGGGGCTATGGAAAGGCACGGCGAGTCCTTGGCTATTAGCCTGGATATCGCCAAAGCCTTCGATAGGGTCTGGCATGCTTCGCTCCTTTCCAAGCTTCCGGCATATGGTCTCCTCCTCAACTGTGCAGCTGGATTGCCAGCTTTTTAAACGAGCGCCGAGTGCGGGTCCTCTGCGATGGCCAGGCTTCTCGCTTCTTGCAAGTGAATGCCGGGGTACCGCAGGGGTCCGTACTATCACCAACTCTCTTTCTTCTGCATATCAATGATATGCTATCCCTCGGGAACATTCATTGCTATGCAGATGACAGCACACTGCACGGGAGTTACTCGGTTCGTCCGACGGCGGGGCGATCTGAGATTGAGGAGGAGAGACGACGACTCGTGGCTGATCTCGACCGTAACCTCGACAGTATCTCTCAATGGGGTACCGAGAACCTGGTCGAGTTCAATGCCCGCAAAACACAGGCGTGTGCATTTACTGCGAAGAAATCCCCTTTCCTTCCCCTACCCTCTCTTCAGAATGCATTATTACCAATAAAGGACAACCTTGATATCCTTGGCATAGACGTTCGTCGAGAGCTCAATAATAAAAACTACATCGAAAGATGTATAGGGCTAGCTTCGCGGAAACTAGGAATACTGAATAAGGTAAAGAGATTCTTTACACCGGACCAGAGGTGTCTGCTGTACAAGACGCAGATTAGACCCTGCGTCGAATACTGCTCTCACCTCTGGGACGGCTCCGCGAAGTATCTGCTGGACGCTCTCGACGCTATGCAGCGACGGGCTATCCGTATTATAGATTGTCCGGAGGTAACGGGAAGCCTTGAGCCGCTAGTTCAGCGCCGAACAATAGCTTCCTTGGCCGCATTCTACCGTATTTACCACGGCGAGTGTTCTGAAGAGCTCTTCAATCTGATCCCACCCTCTTCCTTCCAATCCCGAACGACTCGTGCCGGGCAGAGATGCCACCCCCACACAGTGGATAGCATGTTCGCGAGAACCGAACGTTTTAAACGTTCGTTTCTCTGCCGAACGATAGTGGCCTGGAACGCCCTGCCTGTGCACGTGTTTCCTCCCACATATAATCCTGGGTTCTTTAAGCGAAGCGTGAAGAGGCACATCAGTAGGTCGTCAAGTTGAGGGCCACTCTCAATAGTAATGTGTGCTGTGAGAGTGGCCCACAATCGCTAGACGTCGTCACGACTTACCACCAGGCGGGCGGCGTCAATTTGGCGAACCAAATATAAAAAAAAATAAAAAAAAATAGTTAAATTAACAACTCTTATCAACGCTACCATACGGATTAAACACGTCCCAAGTCTATGGAAAGTTGCAGAAGTGATCATGATTCCCAAACCAGGAAAGCCGCCTATTGAAGTAACATCATATAGACCTATTTCACTTCTGCCAATTATGTCAAAATTATTTGAAAAAATTATGTTAAGACGGCTAAAACCCATCATAGAAGACAGAGATCTGATTCCTAACTACCAGTTTGGCTTTAGAGAAAAACACTCAACGATCGACCAAGTTCATAGAATAACCAATGTGATAGAAAAAGCTCTAGAAGAAAAGAAAGTCTGTACCGCAGTCTTTCTGGATGTTGCTCAAGCTTTCGATAAGGTATGGCACAAAGGCCTCATTTACAAATTAAGACAAATGCTTCCTAAGCATTTTGTAGATATTTTAGAATCATATTTAACAGAAAGGACATTTAGAGTAAGGCATGAAGATGCATATTCGGAACTGAAGTGTATTCAAGCCGGTGTACCACAAGGCAGTGTCCTTGGACCTATATTGTATCTCCTTTATACAAGTGACATCCATGAATTAAAAAATAACACCATCGCCACTTTCGCCGATGACACGGTTGTTATGGCTGTAGAAGACACTCGTAAAGAAGCAGTCCACAGAGTACAGTTGGCTGTTAACACCATTGTCAATTGGACAAAAAAGTGGCGAATCAAACTAAATGAGTCTAAATCGACCCACATAGATTTTACAAATCAGCTATCAGATACTGAAGCTGTATATATAAATGGTCAAATAGTACCACACGAAAATACAGCAAAAGATCTCGGCATGACGTTAGATGCAAAGCTCCGCTGGAAGGCCCATGTCAAAAAGAAACGTCAAGAACTAGAACTTCGCTATAAAAAACTGTACTGGCTCCTTGGCAAAAAGTCTAAACTGTCAGTGCAGAACAAAGTACTTCTTTATAAACAAGTACTAATGCCAGTGTGGACATACGGTATACAGCTGTGGGGTTGTACCAAACAGACCAATATGCAGATTATACAAAGGTTTCAGAACAAAGTACTCCGGGGTATCGTTGGTGCTCCTTGGTATGTGAGAAATGAGGACATCCACCGTGATCTAGGTGTGGACCTCGTCGTGAAGGTAATACAAAAGTACGCAGAAGCTCATCAAAATAGACTTATTCACCATGTGAATGTCGAGGCCATACAGCTCCTCAATACCACGGACATAGTGAGAAGACTGAGAAGGACTAAACCTTACGAGTTAGTGTAGTGTAATAGTGCAGTGAGTGCTATACTTTCAGACAACATGAACATAGTGTCATTATTCATTCATATAGAGACAATAAGAAAAGTGCGAATGGACACATTCTTACATTTTAATTATTTAGCTATTTAAGTTAGTTACAAATTACTTATTAGTCTTAAGGCTAGATTGTAATTATAGTTATGAAGTAACATATTATTACTATGTTACGACATAAACACGAGAAAAAAAAAATTGATTGGTATATCCCAAGCTATTAATTGATTTGGCTGATTTTAGCTGATGCCATTTGGCACTAGTAATCCTTTACTTGAAACAATAATTTTATAGCGAATTTCGTTTTATTAGGAGGATGGGGAAGGGATGTAAAATCCCAAAAATGTTTTAAATATTCACGTCTACTGTTCAACCATAGCACCCTACCTATGTGCCCAAGTTTCACTAGTTATATATAATATACAAGCGGTCCCGGCGAACTTCGTACTGCATTAATTTTTCTAATGTTCCGCATAACTTTTTATTTCTTCCCTAAGATCCTTCTCCTGATAATTACGACAACAAAAAAAGGATAAGAGAAATCGGTCCAGCCGTTCACGTGTGGTGGTGTGACCAAGGGAAATAGGGATTCATTTTTATATATAGAGATTATATTACAATCTGATGATAGAACCAACAAAATGACTGGCTAAAGCAATTCAAATGGTTAAATGTGGGGTTTAAAGTTTATATGGACAGCAGACACAGCACTTACGTCTCAGCCTAAGTAATAGGCTTGTGTCCACTAAGAATAAATCGGATTGGTGTATGTTTCTTATGACTATTTTCAATGAATAGACAACAAGAAGTAATATAAATTGGTACACAGAATAAAGATTACTATTATTTTTAGAAAATAAGTTTGGAAAAATTAGGCATTCAGTCACGTGACATCAAACACCAATCAGAAAATATGACATCACAGGTTGCACTCTCATACCACAGAGTAAGTATGTATGAAGAGCTGACTTCTTGTGTCAAGTTGTGTCTGTGATTTTATGTAATTTAATTGTTCGTACGTTTTTATTAATTTACGAATTTTTGTTAATTTTAAAGTTAAATTATTATAAATCTATCAAAAGTAGATTGAACAAAACGCAGTTTTGGCACATTATTTCGATGTGCATTTCGAGACAACGCTTGAATCAAAATATTGCTCGGCACCTATATCAAAGTTAAAGTTTTTGTTAAAGTTTTTGGAGGTTTTTAAATTATTTTATCCTTTTTTCAATTGCTTTTTAATCGTCGTGGGTATTTTCAAAATTTTTAATTTTGATTTTTATTTTAAACTTCTTAAAGAGCATAGATATGTAGCGCCTTCTAGTAAGTTGCTGTCGTTACACCTATTTAAGAACCCTCACTAATCAACTACAAATCCATTCCTAAAAAAGCCGCATCAAAATTGATTTTCATCACAAATAATGTTAGCTGCAGCGCCCCCTGATTAGTTGTCACCGTAACATCAATCTAGAAACCTGTACCAATCTAACTCAAACCCATAACTGAAAACTGCATCAAAATCAGACTAGTAGTTTTTGAGAAAATTGGCAACATTGCTTTTCACAAATAATGTTCGCTGCAGCGCCCACTGGTGAGTTGTCATCGTAACATTTATCTAAGAACATGCACCGATCAAACCAGAGCCCATGACTAAAAACTGTATCAAAATCCGACCAGTAGTTTTGGAGAAAAATGGCAACATGTATTTGCACAAACATCCTCTCACCCCAAACGCATTTACCATCTCCGTTCCGTCGTAGGTAAAAAGCTATGCGTGTCCAGTCTATAGTGTATAATCCTTACAAGTGACATTTTCTTGGAATACGTTGAAGGAAACACGTAAGCGCCATGATATTCACGGTGCTTTTGACCTTTTGGTCGTGAAAAAACTATAACTAATAAGTGATCTTGCGCTTGAATATTTATATTACGATTAGACGACTAATTTATGGTTTAATCGCTGCAGCGAACTTCGTTCGTTTTTTGTTCAGGATAGCTTTGTCAAACACATTTTGATTTGTTTCGCAACGTGTGACATTACCGAAGGCGCCATGACAGATTAGAGCGTTTTCGTTACCAATTTAAATACATTGTTTAAATCGCAAAATAAACTATATAAATGATTGTTTTCATAGTACAAAATGACTAGAATGATCTGTATTCGATCCCACCCCTGCTGAGTCATAATATCCTATAAGAATAATTCCTCGTTCACACCTAACATTACCTAAATCAAAATAATACATTTTTAAGACTATATAGATTCAAACTACAGATTTAACCAATTTTTTAAATTTGGGACACAAGCCTATTGTAAGAAATGTAAACAAAGATGGTTTTTTATATTTCAATGTAGAGCTAGCTCGTAATGGATTTTAGTACCATATAAAATTGTGAAACTAAGTAAACTGGAGTTATAGAAAAATGGTAAATATGATGTTAAATTTTATATAATAGCATAATTTCGCACAAAAAAGGACATTACAAATGTCGACATATGTTTCACCTCTCCACGAGGCATTATCAAGACTGTCTCAAAGAGAACAGCTGTTCTATTTGTAATGTCCTTTTTTGTGCGAAATTATGCTATTATATAAAATTTAACATCATATTTACCATTGTTTTATCATGGACTTTCGCCAGGTAACGCCTGACTCCATTCAGTATTGGAGTTATAGAAACAAAGATGAATAGGCATAATAATACAATGCTAATAGACAACATTATTATTACAAGACATGTATATTTAACAGGTTAAATGGTAGATTTCAGTTTCGTTAAAAGATAGAACAATAAAATTAAAATAGAGCTTATAGTCCGTAAGGATAGACAACCAGTTGCATGATGTTAAGTAACCAAAAGATCAGCTGTTGAAGAGTTTTGTATTCTGTATAGCGAAAATATACTTACAGCTGCCTGTCTTACATAAACAGGATGCGTTAATAGAATATGTTTCAGGATGAAGAGAAGACATTCCAACGTGTAATATTCTTTGTCATTTCCCTCTTTTCCCGAGCTGGAAGTAAAATATGTTTACTGTGACATCTGACATGGTGCTTTATTTATTTAAAAAGGTTTCAATGGTACTCACCCCCACATAAGGTAGTTCGTTTTAACATTTTTCGGCCAAGAAAACTCCCCAAATATTATCTGACTTTCTCGTTCAATTATTTCTTTTTTATTCACGTTGTACTGGCGCAGCAAACTTAGTGGATCCGCCATTACAATTACAATTTTCTCTATTGACTTCTATTTTATTTATATCAGAGTATAACCAGTTAATAATTAATGCACAGAATTACCACAATAAGATGCCAAATGAATTAAATACCACGCTCATTTTTCACAATCACAATCAGAAATACAACACAATTAATTAACACAACCGACCTCAACTCAACGTAACCAACCAACCACAAACAACTAATCGAATGAAAAGATTAAGAAGGTAAATGAATGATGTAAATGGAGAGAAATAGAATGAATGACATGAACATATAGAAACAGAGTTGAAGGTTTAATCGAAGGTTTACAATATACAAAATAAACATAATTATAGACTAAAAATATTTACATTACAAAATATCGTTTAAAAAATCCTCCGCGTCATTGCCGACTGGGAAGGTTCCAAGAATGCTGGCTGTGTTGCCACGTTGGATGGCGATACTTATTCTTTGGGCCAGAAAATAGCCAGCCTTCTGGTCCTGAGAAGCATCGATTAGGCGTTTAGCAATGTCTCTATAAAGGCGGTGAGCACTCGGACCCCATGACCCCAGTGTCTCAACCCCAAACGGCTCAAATATGTAATCACCTGCTAGGTTAGCATATTTACGCCGTTTAAAGCCTTCAGCCGATGCAGCAGCAGCGCCGGCACATCCGGATGTGCTTGGAAGGTGTGAACCACGGTAGCAACGACATACCGTCCGGTCTCTTTCCATCGCTTCGTGCTAAACCATTTGGTTCGCGTACGGCCGGAAGACCTGCGGTGGAAAGAGCCCTACGAATTATGTCGTTTAGAATAGCGTGCCGAGGTATACGACCTGCGCTTCTGCTACAAGAAAGGCCATGGTGTCCCAGATTATCGACGGCTACTCCACAGGTGCAATGATGCGGGGATACACAAGGTGTACCCAGCCGAAGGCAAGTGGCAATGCGGAAGGTAGTGTCGTCCAACATTGTACCGATGTTGGGCGATGGGAGCGCCTGGATCCATAACCCTGACTCCCATTCTCCAACAGCTAGTAGGCGTGCACGTTCTGAAATATTGACAGAAGTGTCAATTAGTGTATTAATTCTCAATTTACAGAGCGGTGAATCCCACAGTCGCTGTGAGCCTAGGCGTGAGGGCAGGTCAGTGTCGGGGCAAGACATCCTCCAAGCATTTATGGCATCGGTCTTGCATCGCACCTCGGAATCAATCAGTGTATTTGACAAAATTTTCCTGACTAATTCTTCGGTGCTATGGACCGACGACAGAAATGCTGGCAGACTGACATCTGTGACTCTGCGAATACCTAACCCGCCCAAGCGAACTGGAAGAGACGCTTGGACCCAGGCCCGGTCATTAATATTTACATTTAAAATTTTACACAAAGAATTTTGTATTAAGTTGTCTAGTCTGCCCAACATTTCTACATTTTTCCAAAATTGTCCTGAACGGAGGGCATGTGTAAATTTGGGTACGAAAAGACAAAAACGAAGAATAGTGAAAGCTGAATGAATACTGATATTACATAGACTATCAATAACCTTATCAAAATTTTGAATTTTTTCCTCGATAAAAGTGGAAAAGCCATCTTCTAAAATCGGGGACCCTAGGAGGCGTAAAGAAGTTTTGTCCAAAACTTTTATGTTGGGGGCCAGACAGTTGAATTTGGAGATTGTTGTTAATTTATCTGTGTTTTCAGATATAAAAATCTCACATTTATTCGGGTTCAGTTCTAAGCCAATTGACTGAAACTCGTTCTTTATTAGGGCTAAATCTTGTAAAACTGTCTCTACTTTTCCCCCTAAAGTCCCGTCGTCTAGATACCAAATGTTAAATTTGGATTTTATTTTTTGAATTATTGGGTTAATGGCCAAACTGAAGATGACTGGTCCCAACGGATCATTTTGCTGACATCCAACGGCTGAATTCAAAAGGTGGTCTTTATAAATTAATTTTGTTGGCTGACTATAGCATTGCCAAAGAAAATTAAATATTTTGGGGGTTTCTAATAGGCTTGTGTCCACTAAGAATAAATCGGATTGGTGTATGTTTCTTATGACTATTTCCAATGAATAGACAAAAAAAGTAATATAAATTAGTAGACAGAATAAAGATTACTATTATTTTTAGAAAATAAGTTTGTAAAAATTAGGCATTCAGTCACGTCACATCAAACACCAATCAGAAAATATGACGTCACAGGTTGCGCTCTCACACCATAGAGTAAGTATGTATGAAGAACTGACTTCTTGTTCAAGTTGTGTCTGTGTAATTTAATTGTTCGTACGTTTTTATTAATTTACGATTTTTTGTTAATTTTAAAGTTAAATTATTATAAATCTAACAAAAGTAGATTGGACAAAACGCAGTTTTGGCGCATTATTTCGATGTGCATTTCGAGACAACGCTTGAATCAAAATATTGCTAGGCACCTATATCCAAGTTAAAGGGCTAACCAACACAATTTATTTTTAATTTTCTGGAGGTTTTTAAATTATTTTATCCTTTTTTCAATTGCTTTTTAATCGCTGAGGGTTTTTCAAAATTTTTAAATTTTTATTTTAAAATTCTTAAAGAGCATAGATATGTAGCGCTTTCTAGTAAGTTGTCGTCGTTACACCTATTTAAGAACCCTCACTAATCAACTAAGAAACCATTCCTAAAAAAAGCCGCATCAAAATTGATTTTCATCACAAATAATGTTAGCGGTAGCGCCCCCTGATGAGTTGTCATCGTAACATCTATCTAGAAACCTGTACCAATCTAACTCAAACCCATAACTGAAAACTGCACCAAAATCGGACTACTAGTTTTTGAGAAAATTGGCAACATTGCTTTTCACAAATAATGTTCGCTGCAGCGCCCCCCGGTGAGGTGTCATCGTAACATTTATCTAAGAACATGCACCAATCAAACCTGAACCCATAACTAAAAACTGCATCAAAATCCAACCAGTAGTTTTCGAGAAAAATGGCAACATGTATTTGCACAAACATCTTCTCACTCCAAACCCATATACCATCTCTGTTCCGTCGTAGGTAAAAAGCTATGCGTGTCCAGTCTATAGTGTATAATCCTTACAAGTGACATGTTCTTGGAATACGTTGAAGGAAACACGTAAGCGCCATGATATTCACGGCGCTTTTGACCTTTTGGTCGTGAAAAAACTATAACTAATAAGCGATCTTGCACTTGAATGTTTATATTACGATTAGACGACTAATTTATGGCTTAATCGCTGCAGCGAACTTCGTTCGTTTTTTTGGTCAGGATAGCTTCGTCAAACACATTTTGATTTGTTTCGCAACGTGTGACATCAACCAAGGCGCCATGACAGATTGGAGCGTTTTCGTTACCAATTTAAATACATTTTTTAGGTCGCAAAATAAACTATGTAAATGATAGTTTTAAATCAAAATAATACATTTTTGTGACTATATAGATTCAAAACTACAGATTTAATCAATTTTTTAAATTTGGAACACAAGCCTATTTGGCCTGTGTCAGCAAGGTGTCCCTGTTTACAGAGTTGAAGGCGTTTTTCAGGTCAACTTTCAAGATGGCCTCTCCATCTTCGCTACTGTCAAGGTATGTTGCAAGCGCATGGATTGCGGCCTCACAACCTCCTTTTGAACCAAAACCTAATTGAAAGGGCTGAAATTTGGTAGTAAGCTCCGTACTATAAAAACGACAACAAATTTTGGCTGCCAAACGCCGCAAAGTGCTACCTACGGCAATGGGACGAATGCCACCATCCTTCTTGTTAAGGGCACATAAATTGGCCCCATACAAAATATCTGTGATGCCACTGTCCACATTGCCTGAGAGCATGAGGTTGACTAGAGCTGTTAGCTCCCTCAGAAGTCCATCACCAGCTTCCCCAGCGCTCGGACACAACAGATCCTTAAGGTGCTGTGGTGTCAGACCGTCACGTCCACCAGCTGATCCAAAACGAAAGGAGTCAACAGCTGTGCGCACATCCTTGGCAGTAGTCTCAAGATTTTCTGTATCGTTGTTCGGAGGATCAGGGAAAGAGAGGTCAGCTGCGGATGGTGGGTGCTTGCTCTGCAAGCCCGCCAAAGTTTCTACAGAATAAGGAGCCAGCACGTCGCTACTAAAAAGTAGCCTTGCCGCCCCACTAATGTCGCCTTCCCTTACTTTATTCTCTACAAGTTTTAATTTCTTGGCCTGAGAATAATCAGGGGCCGAAATGTGGATTGAATTTGAATTTAAAATGTTAAAATTGAAGGTTGAATGAAAACCTGTAAATCAAATAACCCATACCATACCACCCATATTGAAACACCGTCCATATGAAGAGCGCTTGGAACTTCTGCAGCTCACTTCTCTAAAGAGTCGTAGAGAGCGTGGAGATCTAATTGAGACATTTAAGATCTTGAATGGTCATTATGACATCGAAGGATTTGACAGACTATTTTTAAGGAATGATAACACTCATCTAAGAGGCCACCATCTAAAGTTGCGGACTAGTTTGTCACACAACAATCCACATAAGCACTTCCTGACAAACAGAATTGTTAGACTGTGGAACAAACTTCCGGACGAAGTGATATCTGCAGAAAGTGTAAATCAATTCAAGAATAGGCTTGATATATATCTAAACTCCAATAGAAACTAGTGGAGAGCAGCAGGATACAGGCTCTACCAGTTGATTCAACTGCTGCCTGATTTAAATAATAATAATAATAACCTGGCAACTCTCGACATCTGTTAACACGTCATTTTTATCCGTAAAATATTTCAAATTTTTAATCAACATATCTTACCGAAATTTATACAATTACTTACAGATTTTTAAATAATAGAACCAATAAGTTTATAAATAAAATACTACAACAGTTATTACAACAATAAACCAATTTTATAAAAATGAAACAGCGATCTGACATGTGTCAATCGGCAAAAACAACAAAAATAATATTACAACAAATGAAATTGGATATAAATGATGAATAACGATGCAAACAAGAGCCAGGAGCAAACAACATTCGCAACTACCACCCCCGGACTCATCACATAGCTCCGCCTCGCAAGCGCCGGACCGCACACCTGCGACACAAGTGCTTGCTGAGGCGTCGAGCTCATCATCAAGTGATGAGTATTTTTCTCCGCCGACGTCGAGGCCGGCTGCCGAGCAGTTTGGGGCCCCGAAGCCTACCAGCTTCGAGGAGGGTCCCCACTACCGGTGGTATTGTGCACCGCATGCGATGGACTTCATCCATCAATGAAAACGTTATGCGGGCATATTATGAGGCTACAGATGGGGAAACCAACCTAACTGCGTACCGTTCAAGGATGCTTCCTTTGTTTCAGGCTCTTGAACCAACAATTACCGTTGCCGTCCAACGCCTATCGGATCAAGTGCGGGCTATCCAACGATGTAAGTTGTTGGATCAATCTGTGCTTGATCGACTACGCCTGGAAGTATTATCTACTCGTACAGCTCCAGTGTCAACGAGAGCACCGTCACCTGTGACACAGACGGTTGCTACAAGTGCGACGTTAGCGGAACCCGCACTCGACGCAGGAAATGATACGAGTGATACATCTATCCAGGTAAGCGAGCAATTGAGGAGTACTTTGGAAGATGTGATCTCGCAGTATAGGTTTATACCTAATTCTAGACCGCGGCTACCACGCTTGCCAATGCATAAGCGAAATATGGCGTTGATGGGAGCCCTAAATGCATTGCTAGAACCGTACTTACGGACTAGCAGTGATTTGCTTGATACTCACTCGATTCTTTACTGTGGAGCGATTGCCGCTTGTCGTGTTGCACGCGTTAAATTCCCTGAAGTTAACCGTGCACCACGACTGGATGGTGTTCCCGTATGGTAGGCAAGAATCGAGCGACGTATCGGCACATTTAGGACTCTCATTGCAAAGCTTATCTCTTTCAGACGGGGATATAGTCGTCCCCGGGTCATGCGTTTCGTGACTCAGGCATTTGCTGGGACTGGTATTCGTCCCCAGCAATACTTAGCCAATGTCACGGAACGTATTGACTTTCTGAAACAGAAAGTGTATGTATGGGCAAGCCGTTTCCGTCGTTATAGAGAGCGTGTAAATAGATACTGGCAGAATCGCATCTTCCAAAGTGACCAAAGGAAGGTGTACCGAGAGTGGGAGGGAACTGGACAACGTTTGAGCGACGGACAACTACCAGATGCTCACACTATGAATCAATTTTGGCGTGACATATGGTCGGTGCCCGTCGAACATTCGGAGGGCGACTGGATCCGTGTCGTCGAGCGTGAATGCAGTATCATCGAACCCATGGAGTCTATTACCATAGACTCCGAAGACGTTAGTTGTGCAATTCGTACGGCCCCGAACTGGAAAAGTCCTGGGCCGGATGGATTGCATAACTTTTGGATAAAGTGGGTTCAGAGTTAGCATGAACGCTTGGCAACACAGTATCAAGAAGCCCTTGAGTCTGGTTCCTTACTCGCTTTCATGACCACTGGCATCACCTTCCTGCTCCACAAATCAGGTAGTACCACGGAACCTAAAAACTATAGACCCATCACTTGCTTACCTACCATCTACAAGCTCCTTACATCTATTCTGAGAAGTAAAATAAACTCGCACATAGTATCTAATAATATCTTAGATAACGCTCAGAATGGATGTAGGGCTGGGTCTCGTGGTACTAAGGAGCTACTCCTCATTGATATGGCCATTAGCCAACAAGTCAAGCGGAGTAGGGGCGCCCTCTCTACTGCCTGGATTGACTACAAGAAGGCCTATGATTCGGTGCCTCATTCATGGCTGAGGAGGATTTTAGAGTTGTATAAAATTAATCCGACTCTTAAATCCTTCTTAGTCTCGTGTATGGGGCAGTGGACCACAGTCCTTCGTAAACCAGGTAGTGGTGGGCACGCCTCTGACCCGCAAGGCTTGATAAGGATCGAGCGTGGTATATTCCAGGGCGATAGTTTGGGTCCATTGTGGTTTTGTTTAGCACTGAATCCACTTAGCACATTGCTGAAGGATTCAGGGCTAGGCTATCGGTTTCGTAGAGGGGGTGAGGTTATATCTCACCTGATGTACATGGATGACCTCAAACTGTTCACATTGAAGCACCAAGATTTAGTGACATTATTAAAAACTACGGAAGTTTTTAGTAATGCCATTAAGATGTAGTTCGGTGTTGATAAGTGTGCGGTTATGCATGTACAACGGGGGAAGTTTATAAATTCACCGAATTTACAACTTTCTGAGTATTATCTCTCTATTAGATCTCTCTCCGAGACCGAAACATACAAATACGTACCGAAACATACAATAGCGGTAGAGGATATTAAGAAATCGGTGAAAGAACGTTTTTTTGGCCGCCTAACAAAAGTTCTTAACAGTTCTTTGTCCGGTGGTAACAAAATGCGGGCTTTCAACGGTTGGGTGATACCTTTATTGTTATACTCCGTTGGCATACTTAGGTGGACTCAAACGGAACTAGACGCCCTGGATAGGCGAGTCCGTCAACAACTGACATTGCATCGAATGTTACACCCACGATCTTCTGTCATGAGACTGTACATTCCGCGGAAGTGGGGGGGTCGAGGCTTTTTGAATGCCAAGAACCTCCACAACCGTGAAGTGTGCAGTCTGAGAGATTACTTTCTACAGAACGGGTGTGATATTCATTGCGATGTCGTGATGGTTGACAAGGGCCTAACACCTCTTTCCTTGGCTAACGAGAACTGGCGTAAACCAAAGGTGCTAGGTACTGAAGACCGTAAGGACGTATGGAAGAGTAAGGAGCTACACGGGCGGTTCTACCGGGTCTTAACAGGACCCGACGTAGACCTGCTCGCTTCGGTGAACTGGCTACGTTTTGGGGACCTCTTTGGGGAAACTGAAGGTTTTGCCTGTGCAATTACAGATGAGGTTATCAAGACGAACAACTATCGGAAATACATCATGAAGGACGGTACGGTCGACATTTGTCGAGCATGCCACCGTCCTGGTGAATCACTTCGCCATATTATTTCCGGTTGTTCGTATCTTGCTAACACCGAGTACTTGCATAGGCACAATCAAGTAGCCAGGATCATCCACCAGCAACTTGCTCTTCAATATGGCCTTATTGAGTTTGAAGTACCGTACTATAAGTACACACCAGTGCCAGTTCTTGAGAATGGTCGTGCATTGCTCTACTGGGACCGATCAATCATCACGGACAGGACTATTGTTGCCAATAGGCCCGATATCGTGTTGGTTGATCGGACCCAGCGTCGGGCAGTGCTCGTCGATATCGCCGTCCCGCATGACGAGAATCTCGTGAAGGCAGAGAAGGACAAACTTAGTAAGTACCTCGATCTGTCCTTCGAGATAACCGCCATGTGGGACGTAGACTCGACGATCATTGTCCCGGTGGTCGTTTCGGCAAACGGATTAATAGCGATCAACATCTCAAGAGACTCTCGTTAGATTGTTGGATCAATTGTTGGATTGTTGGAGTCAGATTCAGAAGGTTGTTATCCTCGACACGTGCCGTATTGTTAGGAGGTTTCTTAGTCTGTAGCCTCCAACGCCGGTAGTTTGGGTCCTACTCCGCTACTGGTGGGTCACTATTTTTTATATTTTTAAATGTATTTGTGTTTTTTATAAATGTATTTAAAAATGTATAAAATAAGAATAGAAATGAATAAACGATATAATAATAATAATAAAATAATCGTCGAAATTAAACTGTATGGACCAAATGGAAATGGGACAACATTAGAAGCACTAGCTTTCAATAAAATAAAAAAATCAAAATCGATTAACCCAGTCGCTAGTTATGAGATAACAAACATAAAAAATAAAAATAAAGCATACAATCGAATTGAGAACCTCCTCCTTTTTGGGAATAAACCAAATACCTATTTTGGTGTAGAATCTATTTCCATTTAATTTAGTTCCTGCCCACTGAGCATGGCGTTGCCCATTGAGTTTCAATCAGTCCCTTCACGTACAAATTGAAATAAAATGAGTAATTCGTATGTGGCTTTTCAGAAAATACCTAAAATACGTACATTTACGTAATAAGAATTTGTGTTGGCAACGTCTATTTTTTCACCAATAAAACATGTATGTACCTATATGAGTATGTTAATGAGTTCGTCTAGATCCCATAGCACAAGCTTATATTATAGTCCGGTCAATTTAGACATTCGAAGGAAGGTGCATAAAGTTCCAACAAGCTGAAAATCAGTAAATTGTTCAGAACATAATTATAAATAAAATTTAAAAGTTCCCCATCATTCCCGTGTATTGAAAAAAAAATATTCGAGGTCAAAGGTCCAATAAATGACTTTTTTGTAATTTTCAGCAAAACGGTAAGTTTTATCATAAAAGTACCTACCCCAAAAATTGTAGATATTAAAATTATCTATTAAAAATTGATATATTTTATTCACTTTTTTAATACGAGCCACCGTTTCTGAGATATCTATATACAAATGGGGAATGTAATTGTTGTCCCTCCCCCCCCCCCCCCTTAGCTCTCGAGAACTGCTTATGCTACTATAATGGTTGACCCTTCTATAGATAGCCCTTGATCTGGAGGCAAACCAAAAATAGAAAAATTTTACCTAGCCCTGAGGGGTCCAAAGTTATATGCCAAATAAATATGGGGAATAGGCCAAAACCTATGAATTATGTAACTTGAGAACGGCTTATGCATGCTGCTAATTGCAAATGATGAGCGGAGCGAATGTTTTTGTTACATATCAGAATCAGAATCGAACACTTAAATTAATTAATCGAATGAAAAAAATTACATTAGGCCAAAAGCTTGGCCGAATCTTGGCATTCGCCAAGACACCATACTTTAGATACATAGATTTTAGGTCAAATTTTCTATTTTTTGGCTTGCCTCCAGATCGAGGGCTATCCATAGAGGGGTCAACCATCATTGTAGCATAAGCAGTTCTCGAGAGCTAAGGGGGGGGGGGATTACATTCCCCATTTGTATATATAGATATCTCAGAAACGGTGGCTTGTAGGAAAAAAGTATTGATACATTTTTATAGATAATTTTAAGATCTAAAATTTTGACCTAGAGTGATAATAAAATAATTTATTTACAATAAGAATTACAATATACAAAATAAACATAATTATAGACTAAAAATATTCAGAAGGTTCCAAGAATGCTGGCTGTGTTGCCACGTTGGATGGCGATACTTATTCTTTGGGCCAGAAAATAGCCAGCCTTCTGGTCCTGAGAAGCATCGATTAGACGTTTAGCAATGTCTCTATAAAGGCGGCGAGCACTCGGACCCCATGACCCCAGTGTCTCAACCCCAAACGGCTCAAATATGTAATCACCTGCTAGGTTAGCATATTTACGCCGTTTAAAGCCTTCAGCCGATGCAGCAGCAGCGCCGGCACATCCGGATGTGCTTGGAAGGTGTGAAGGTGCTAAGGTGTCAACGCATGTAGCGTCCCACACCAAAGGCCTTCCCATCTTCCACGGTAGCAACGACATACCGTCCGGTCTCTTTCCATCGCTTCGTGCTAAACCATTTGGTTCGCGTACGGCCGGAAGACCTGCGGTGGAAAGAGCCCTACGAATTATGTCGTTTAGAATAGCGTGCCGAGGTATACGACCTGCGCTTCTGCTACAAGAAAGGCCATGGTGTCCCAGATTATCGACGGCTACTCCACAGGTGCAATGATGCGGGGATACACAAGGTGTACCCAGCCGAAGGCAAGTGGCAATGCGGAAGGTAGTGTCGTCCAACATTGTACCGATGTTGGGCGATGGGAGCGCCTGGATCCATAACCCTGACTCCCATTCTCCAACAGCTAGTAGGCGTGCACGCTC